>KZ807055.1:339425-361885 GCA_000696205.2 Oncopeltus fasciatus
TTAAAAATTAATTTAATATACAATTTAAAATAATTATCCATGTGAGTTACATTAGATTAACAGTGTCTCCAAAAATGATCCTCTTGACTCTTTATTTGAAAATGTATTCATTCAACCTCTGAAGCTTTGCTGAAAACAAATAGATTCCATACAAAACCTTTCCCAATCTAATTCTCTATAATGAGGATCTGATATTACTTCATTGAGGTGTAAAAGGTAAAAAAAAAGTAGACCGAACCCCTACTTCTTTGTAGGGTGCGGTTTAAGCCGGGATCTCATTAAATCATACGTTTAGCAGAGTCCGGGCCAGTGGCTAACAAAGCCGACATGTCGCGGGCCGAGAGGGTCAAGCGTGTCCCGAAGATTAGCCAGGTAGGACAAGGTAATGTTGGTCATCCTCTGCCTGGGTCCCAGGACACCTGCTTCTTCCTGTAAGCCGGCGACCTAACATTTGTGGATTAGTCTGGATTAGTGAGAGGATGGGGGGCAGGGGCTTAGGCTGTTAACTTTGTAATTAACGGCCCTCAGGAGTGCAACTTCCCCAACTTTCTTCTTTCCCTCTGAGCAGATTTCAGATAAAATTAAAATTATAATTTTAATCCTAGTATGATTAGCATAGAAAATAGCTTATGTATTTCATTCAAACTATTTAATTCCATATATTAAAAGTAGATTATTTGAATTATGAGTAGTTATTATTAAACTTAAGTAAATCAAATATTGCAAAATCTATCTAAAAAAATATTTTGATCATCTGTAATAAATATTCTTTCTAAAAAGTAAAAACAATAATTTCCGCTACTACCCAATCAGTATACTGCTTACTTACTTTTATCAAAAAATAAAAATTTTCAGTTTGGAAAATCTCCCTAGCTGACGGTGGTTGTTTTCAAAATAAAAATTAAATTATTTGTAATATATAATTAAATATGTACAACACATTAAAAATGTATGGTGAGTTTTATTTAAGTTGCAATTTGTTTGAATTTATTAATACTATACGCATTGTCAAAGGGAAGCATGCAATGAGAGGACCAGGCCAGAGGACGGGTAGGGGCCAATTAAAGGATGCCAACTGCTTCCTTGCTTCGGAAAAGGAAATTAGGTTTACGACGAAATAATTATTATATTCATCTAGGCCTGCCTCGTCCCATTCCCAAATTTATGAAATCAGCTCGCCATAGGCCCCCCTAGTAAGTGTTAAGTTAGTGCTACTCCGTGTCAGATTTCTCAGAGTGACAGGCTGGTAGTGGCCTTTGCAATGACGTAGCCAGTGAAGTCATAAGTGACAGTAATTAGCAAGTTATCTTGAAGCCCCTACGTAAATGAGTGCATTTATTTTATTTGTATATATATATATATGTTAATTAGCTGAAAGTAATTTATATTTTCTTTTATTAGTAATTATTTATTCATTTATTAGTCAGTTAGCGCAGTAGATTCGATTGTTTGTAGGAGTACTTATTCGTTATAATAAATTAGCTTAAATTTACATTTGTTCTTAATTATTATTGACCTGTAGCTTATAAAAGTATTAACCATTAAATTGTTTTACGGTAATAATAACTATATATTTTTTAATTTTTTATTTATGCAAAAATACAGAAAATTTCTTTTTGGTTTAATGTTCGAGTTAACTTTAAACTGTCATATGACATAGAGATAAGGTACATTACAAAGAGGCTTTGTCCGAGATAATTTCCCCACTAACTGATTCGAATTTTCTAACTCTTTTAATTAAGAATCACAGTGATTCGGTAACACCGTCCGAGAGTTTGTGGTAGGATTTAATTACAGGAACGTGGGTTTGAGAACCAGATACGTGACCTGATTGTAGTCAAGGGGTCTGGTTTTCACTTCATGAACTTATGTTGCGAACGTGACACGTTGGAATACTGGCAACTTCATTTTGCAAAATAAGCAATACCAGGTATGCAATACATCACTCAGCCGATAAGGAAGTTTGAGCAACCAAGCTCTTTGTTAAGGTTTTATTTATCACTCTGCAGTCACTGTCTCCCTCTCTCTATTTCTCTCTTACTCTCTCAATCTCTCTCACTCTCTCTCTCTCTCTCTCTCTCTCTCTCTCTCTCTCTCTCTCTCTCTCTCTCTCTCTCTCTCCTCACACCTGAGCACAGCAGGTTTCTCGCACAGGTTTCCCTTACTCTACCCCGCGCAAGCTGCTTCGCCAGATTCTCACTCTACAACTCTTATGAACTCATAGAGAGGGTTGAAGTCAAAGAAGGAAGGAAATTGAATATTGTAATTCTAGCATACGAAGTAATCGAAAGTAGACGACCGTTTGAAAATTTCGTAAGACTTGTGAGCGCCTTCAAAAAACGTACAGCTGAAACTAATTTTCAAATCCCAAAAGAAAATCTGCAATTTATTTTAACCTCATAATAATTAAGAAATTATTTTAAAAACAATTGATAAAATATCATTTTAAAAGGGTCTCTTAATGGATTAAAATCAAATTAGCATATTTTTTTTTTTTTATGTATTGCCAACAATTTGTTGTTTTTTATTGTTGATGTATAGTACTTATACATCTTTAGAATTTTATATTATTTTTTCTACTTTAAAACTTTAATTTTTTTTTTTAAATTAGCAATCTTTCAAGTAATCAAATTATACAGTCACGTAGATAATATGACTTAAATTAATTTATTCATATTTTTTAATAGGAATAGCAAATTTCAGTTATGAGCAGGACACTTTCATCTCTTTTTATATACATATTGTAATAAATATTACTACAAATTATAAATAAGCATTTAAATAATTTGTAATGTATAGTATATGTTTTATAAATTTTATTAATAAGAGTCATTTAACTAGTTTTTCTTTTATACATTTCTTTCTAGCTGACTGGCAATTCAATTGTATATATACCTATGTAAAGTAAATATATAGACCTAGTTGGAGGGAAGATTGGTCTTGATAGACTAAACCCTGCCAGGTTAAAAAAAAAAAAAAAATGCATTCATTCTCACTCTTTTATTTTAAACAACTACATGACGGACATCAATGTTTTTCATCAAATTATTTTAATCTGTATTTGTTTTCTACAGGAAACGACCTTAGGGTATTTTTAAATACCAGCTTTTAACGCATGATAATGTAAGCTGTCCCTGAACTTGTTGGAAATATTCGGATCTTTTTTAGTATCAAATCAAAAACATTTATAACCTTTTTTTTATTAAAAAAAAATATTTAAAAGGCAAAGATGTCTTTATCATATTCGGATCACGGTGTTGAGAGATAATAAGAGTTCAAATGATATAGTCTGTTTGAGGACTGCAGTTTAACTGTTGGGTATCAGGATAGACTTATTACAATATCCTATAATAAGACATTATTCTGATTCCTCCACAGAAAGTCAGAAGAAATTAAAAAAGAAATAAATAAAATTGTTAAATAATTTTAATTTACGACAAAACTTTAAGCTCATTAAAAAAACATTGCTATCAATAATCTACATTATCAAATACTGCTTATATTTCAATATATGTATATCGCATGCTGTTAAATGTTTTTCTCTCCTTCCTGCTTATCATAAATGCCATGAGAGTTCTCGTCTTACTAAAATAATCTTCCAGTGGAGAAGACCATAATTTCTGACATCAGCAGGTTAATCATTATTAATGTCTCGGAAGGGGTGTAGTGGTTTTGCTGCATTGAGAAGCAAAAACCCAGCTGATGGAAGACTAATTGGTTCGATGCTGCCTGCTTTTGACACTTGCTTTTTTTCAATAGATTAAGGAATCTCCGACACACCCTCCACTGGACATTCCTCTTCTGTGATAATCCTTCATCGGATAATGTTTCAATAAGGCTTAATAATATTTTTCCTTAAAGGCACAGCACGTGAAAAGGGATAACCATGGTGAATTTAGATAAAACTACTTATTAGAGTCTATCTTATTTCTTCGGATTTTCTGTGAAACGTGGCTCTAAAAGATTCTTTAGGCTAAGGATTATATTTACTGTACAATATATAACTATTTTTTGTGATGAATAATTTGGTTCTTTGGTTCTTTTTACAACCGCTTTAGGGTATATTTTTCATTTTGGTCACATGTCGTCATTACTGCTGACACTTTTTTATCACACTAAATTCTGGCTTCATACCTGGAGGACTACCATTAAAGACTGAAAAAGACCAACGTATAACTATCTAGGGGTTTGGGAACGGATAGGTATTCAGTGACTAACGTCGCAAATGTAGGAGCAAGAAATAATAAACATCGACTTCGACCAATATGGCATCCTGAACTTCTTATTGAAAGAAGGAGATACGTGCTGAAGGAAACAGTGGATTTAAAAATATTATATAATTCATAAAATTATAAATAAATGTATAAATATATTACCTATAATAAATAACTAGTAGATGTTTTTTTTTGTTGGGCTTAGGTCCACTTATATATAAGGCTTCTCCATATTCATATACTCATTCATATGTGTGTGTGTGATTGGAATACTTCTATAACTATATAACTGCCAGCAAATATTTAATATTTACACATTTTTTTTAAATTGTACTTTTTGGATCCACCTTGACCTAACCCCAACAAAAACTTCTCTCATAATTTCTAAGATCAAAGACACTCCCTTGGAACTTATATTAGCTAACATTTGTATACATTTTTGTTTTTAGTTTTTTGTGTTTTTATTTACACTTGGTATATTATTTGAACTGATTTATTTGTTTTTGATTTATTAATGTTATATAATCATCGTATGATAATATTTTTATTGTAAACTTAAATGATGTGGTGTAAAATTAGATAACTTACAAAGCTATAGTGAAAAGTTGCATGATGTTGTTTGAATGTTAACTATAATTAATAAAATAAGCTTGAGAAGAAATGATATTTTATAAAATAGGGTTAAAAGTTTATTTTTCATGTTAGTTTGTGATCATAATTATAATAAATTTGTTTTGAAAAATATCTGAAGTAATTATCAAAAAAGGGCTCTTGATAAACATACGTTATAGGTCCTCTATACTTTAAGGGACATATATTAATTTATATTTTTATATTTATACTATAGATTTTTATATCTGAAACAATAGGCTTACATATTTCTCATTTATTTAAGATAAATGTTTATCACTTAAAGTTATGCATGTAATCTGCTTTATATGAATGAAATACTCTCAGTATTGAAGATATTCATTTACTCTTATATTACTGCACTACATCTTTCTCTGTTAGCTTCATAAACCAATTTTATTTTTATTTTTTCAGGTAAGTGATTCGACAGATGGGGGTGGATTAAAAGATAATAGGGTAAGGACATTTCTATTAACATATGAATGTTTTTCCCTTTTTGAGCACACTCTAACCCCTCACTACCTAACCAGCATGTTTTTGTTTATTCACATTTTAAAAACACAAACATTAATGTTACTTTTAACTCTGATGAAGCTTCTGAATATGTCACATTTCTCCGAAAGATTAACTTTAAATCTAACTTTCAAAAACTCGAGTCTCATGAATTAAACTAAAAGTTTAAAAATTTAAGTTTCGAAATGAAATTCTAGAAAAGTTATAGTAATTTCTTAATAGAAAAAACTGCTATTATTTCTCTTATGATTACGGTCTTCAGTATAGGATGAATGAAAATTGTGTCTTCCCTTAAATTTTTTTTTTCCCTTAGAGTACAATTATTTATTTTCCGCTGAAAACTTTTGACCAGAATTGGGCTTACATTAAGGGCTCTATTGATGCTATCTCTATGGGCTCTAGGCACTTGAAAGTAATATGAATTTATTCTAATACGGAAACACATTATCCGGCATAACAAATATGAAAACACGTCTCTTATCCGGCTTACTTTATAGATTTTTTATTTATCAGACCCCATTAGGTTATTGGCCTATTTCCATTTCACGTATTCTAAAAATGCAAGTATTGTTTCAACATCTTCTTAAGAGGATTTTATAAATCTAGCCGAAGCCCGTTTTACATTAAATATAAAGACAATCATTAATAAAATTCATTCTACAACATATATGATATATGATGTCTATATATGATCAGGTATGGAACTACGGTTAGCACCCATATTTTCCCTAGAAACTCTCTGTCGATCATAAATCATATTAGTCATATAAATTTTTCCTGGGTTTAATTTTGTGAATACCACACGACTCCCGTATGACATGGCCTAAGGATTGGAGTTCAAACCACCATCTTCATTCCCATTTTTGGATAATGCTAGCATTTATAAATATATGGTGTGTGTGTGTGTGTGTGTGTGTATTATATATCTTTTTTTTTCTTTCGATAATTTTTTAAAAGTGTTTATTGAGGTTTCGGATAGTATCATCAAGAGTGGAAATCCTTATACATATGACACACTTAGCGAGTGACTTTTCATTTTTTTTAAATAGAATTTTTCAAATTATTATAATCAATTTGTATTAATGTTATACCATAAGAAAAAATTTTATTTTTTTATTTTGGATAGTTTCTAACCATCTTTAAATATATAATTCCATTAGAATATGCTTTAATCGTGGAATTTATTGTACTCTAACGTTCTTAATTGAAGACAAAATTCGCTTTGAAGTAGAAAGATTCCAATTTAATGAGAGAAAATAATAATGATTTTGAACATACATACAGGAGAAATGAAAAAGGTGGTCTACCTAAAGCTGCGCGCCAGCTTACCTAGGGCGCACCCAACAGAGAGATAATGACATCAGTAGTAAGCTTGAAGCAAAGTTATATAGTAATAGAAATAATCAAAACACACACACACATATGTATGTGTACATATATATTCAAAGTAGCACGGTCAGAGAATCGAAGACAATTGGATATACTTCAAAGATGGTCTCTGGGTGAAGCTCACATAGGGAAATCTGCTAAAAGGGAACAATGAGTCTGTTTGTGTGGGCTTTTATCCGGAGGCAAACAAAGCGAATCCTGCCGCCGGCAAGGGCGACGTCAGAGTTACAACTGAGTCCCGGCCATACTCCGTTGACATTGCGCCAAGTCTGAGAGCGGGACTCAGTACACATCCTGCTAATCTGGAGCCTCTTTGATGTTTGACCGTGTGCATTATCGATGACCAATCCGCACCGTTATCCTTACGGCTGGACGGCCATAACGTCCTGCCATGTCCATAGATCTGTCACTGAAGGAATTTTTCATCAAGTCAATTTCAGCTGATTGGAATTTAAAATCAATGCTATGGTATTAGTCATTCCCTCACACGACATCAATACAAATCCATCAATATTTATATTCAAAAACAACATATGTTTTTTGCAAACAGCTCTTCTTAACTCGAAGTTCCTACATATATAAATTACCATAAAATGCATTCTATATTGAACATATGTTTCTTTATGAACCATTGATCGTCCTGATTTCTGATCACATGATGGATTGGGAGCCTATCATGGATAATACATATATTATTATCTGACATCACTTATTAACATTCATTAATTTTCTTAAATGTTTTCATATAAAAATAATTATAGAATTTTCGTATTACCCAATTAAAGAATTAAGATGGGAGATAGAGTTCACAAAACTTCATAAGTTTTTAGGACTTAAGATTGGCAACCTACAGATTGGCAGTTTCTTTAGGGGTCTGTGATGCCATTTGAGATCTTATGATACCTAATAATTATTATAAAGTGCTGGACTGTAGATTAAAGTCTAAAATTCCTACCAATTGAAAATTTGGTTTTATCTATTTTTTAGCATGAATGGTCGATGCTTAAACTTTTTATTCCGTTCATATACCTCTTTATCATTCTTTTTCTGAATCATTTTACAGAAAAAAACTATTACAATATTCTATTGAAAATATATTTCAGATTGAAGAGATAGTTGGAAGTGAAACGACCTTTATCAGTAATACAACGCCACGGTTTACAATTTCTTCATCTGAATATAATTTTGATCTCATAAACTATAAAAAAAACTATGCATTAATTACTATTCTTCTTTTCAGTAATGAATTTTATAAACTGATCAATTAGACGAAAGAATACGATAGAAATTTGAAAAATTCCCAAAAATAAAGGGGCCCGAGGGGGGAAACACGTATTTTTTTTTTTTTTTTTTTTTTTATGGCATCCTTTTTTTTTAATGGTCAATAATGCCTTTTATGGGCAACAACGGAGCTGGAACAGGAAACCATGCCCCATCACGAAGCGGACCGCAACACCGAACCTGCCTCATATAATTGGCTCCTTAATTATTCAGGGTCCGTCCTAAGAAGTCCTTAGTGTAGTGTCCGACATGTGAGCGAGGGTGTGCATGGTGGGACCAGGCGATTCAAACACAAAGGATAGCCATCACGACTAGAAGAAAACGCATATTATCAAAAACATATTTCAAGGCTCACACTATAGGGAGAGTGGTAAGCAATTTGGCTGCCTGATTTTTATTCATTTATTGGTGAATGTTTCACAACTAAAACACGGTGTTCCTAGGAGTACACCATGATTTCTATGGTTCTTTACAAGCAAGAAAAAATTAAATGTATCGTATCTAGGACTCCAAGACTTGGCTCAGAATTTCAGTTAGATGACCACTGTACCCTTAGTAGATAAACTTAGTAGATATAATATTTATTTAAAGAGTCCTTTCTGTTATATGTCAATGATTTCCCTGTTGTAGTTGAATTTTTGTATCCTGTCCTGGTAAGACTTATCTCAGAAATAGTAGAATGTGATAGTTGTCTTTAAATCAGTCATCAAAACTCAGAGTACATGGGGTAAATATTTTAATAAAATAATAATTTTATAATCGTATTAGGTTAACGGTAATTAAACCAAATTAAATCTTTGCTTGCTACTTATTCAATATAAATTTTTCGTACATTAATTAATACGTTTTTCATTCTGAAATTACTTTACGTGCACTGGTGTTGTTTAGGAATACGAAGCGAAGACATTTGCAGCAAATTTATCTGCCGATAGAACAATGAGAGCAGCCGTCCGTGGGGCGGAGTTTGCGAAGCGTTAAGAGACCCTCTAAAACTCTGGCGGAGCATTAAACTCATGTCAGACATTGTGAGGATGTTTTCAGAAACGCACCGTTTGGAAACTTCTCAAAAAGCCCTTTTTCTTCTCCGTGCTTGAGTTCCTCCTGCTGGAAGAAAGGACAGGGCATTCTTCGGGAATTGCCCTGGAGTCTTAATGCCGGGAACAGACCCCTCCTTGAATGATAAGAAGATCCAGCGTTCTTTTCGTGGAGGAAGAGAGGGAGAAAAAAAAAATGTTTTCATACTTTCCTGTCTTTTAAAAGTCTTTCAGATTTTCACTTTCCTTATCCATTAGGGGTGTATATGGCATATAATTATGTATTTATTACATACCATCCATAATTCATGTTTCATTTATAAATAGAATTACAGTTAATATTGTCTTCTGCGCCTAAGTAATCAAATCCCGAAGAATAGCATGTCAGTATGCCAGCAGAGGAAAAAAAAATAGCCACGACAATTAAATTTCCCAATAAACGAGGAATTCTACTGGAATTCATTCTATCTATGTTCTACAGGAACCGGAAAGCCCTCGCAGATATTTCACTATTAGATAATACAGAAAATACTCGTAGCTCTAAATAACTTTAAGTGGCCAAAATAAGACAATACTATTGTATATATATATTACTTGCCAATGAAAAGCCAGCATTTCCACGAGAAAGCTGATTGCACATTGAATATTTCAACTTCACCTCCATAAGATCAACGACGAAATAGCTTCCGATTGGGTGGTGATAAGGAGATGAGCAGCAATGCTAGGTACATATAAGTGTACCACTCTTGCAGGTTCATATGCAAGGAATAGGGAGAGTAAAGGGCCCTAATACATATTAAGAGTATAGAATTAATATTCTTTGTTTTGTTCTAATACTACCAATATGGAAGAGATAGGACTAGTTTAGTTTGTGACGAAGGGCTAAGGTTTTCCCAAAAATACCCCCCAAAAATATATATAATGGAAGGCATTAAGCGAGTTTAGTTTGTGATAAAGGATTCAGGTTTTAACTATAAAAACCCAAATCGTAGGGATAGGATGAATTTAGTTTGTGATGAAGGGGTCAGGTCTGTTGTAAAAAAAATACAAATTGAAAGGTTAGGGCAAGTATAGATTGTGACGTAGGGCTCAGGCCTACTTTAGTCTAAACCAAGCCTTAGGTAATGAACACATTTTTAATTTGAGAAGTAAACAATTTAAAGAACGCTTCTTTGGTACCATTAAAACAAATTATTGATTGAATATTAACAGTGCGGGCAAAGGTCAAACAACACTATTTTATTATCGTACCTTCTATTACCCATCTTCATTGGTTTCTGCAAACCATCTTCTGTTGGCGAGTGCTTTCGGACATTGTCCATCTTCTGGCCGAATACATGCGTTCACTGTCACTGTCTGTATTCAACTACACTATATTATCTTGAATATTAGGAAGGGGTGGGAGAGAGGAGGTGCCATTGGTGTAGTGGTTAGAGAAAGCGTCTCACTTGCTACAGGTCTTAATTCCTACTACTATACTATTGTACTATACTATTTTATGCTATACAATGTATATATTACACTGCAGTAACGTCATTACGTTCTCCAGTAAGCTAATAATTTCTTACATATATTGATGGAGGACACAATTCACAATATTGGCATTCACCCAACTCAAATAAATACGCACTTCGTAGCCATATTGCCCGTTAATTCCTTGCTGGACACCGACTTTCCAATCCTATCGCTTCCAAACACAGCCGAAGTAGTTTTTCCGGCTGTGTTCACAGACGGAAAGTGCTATTTTTAGGGTGAAGATTAGTTACTACTATCCTACCTACTACCGGTCATAGAGTCGGGATTTTATATTAAACGTTTAACATTTCAAGTAATACTCAAATATATAAAATATATAAATATTGAAAAAAATGAATACTAATTATACTCAAATTATTACAAGCACACATAATGATAAACAAAGATATTTTGGTGACCTCTTTCTGCTTTTAATTTTTTTTTTCTGATTAATTTTTGTATATATTGTATTATTAAACTATATTTTTTTTCTTTATATAGAAAATGTAATTAATAAAGATTTGAATTATATATACATCCAAATTTTTAATTATGAATGTGTGTGTGTGTGCGTGTGTGTGNTAGTTGAACTCAGATGAAGGAGTGGAAGGTTAGAGGAGAACCAAAATTTCATTGTTGCTATTTGAATTAATAAAAGTTTATATATATGTGTGTGTGTGTGTGTGTGTGTGTGTGTGTGTGTGTGTGTGTAAAATCTAATTTTAATATCAAAATTTTTGCATTAAATATTTGTAAATCACTGAAATAGTGTATAATACTCGTCATGTGTAATATTTAAATATTTCAAATTACAGCAAACAGACAGCTGAATTGTTTAAATTACTTCTTTCATTCAAATTACCAATTAGAACAATACGCTTAAATTACAGACGTCTGGGATGGGACTAGCAAGAAAACACAGCTTTAGCAGTGACCTCAACATACTCGTAGTTTTCTACGATGAGAACTATTCTGCGATTATTACCTTCCTATAACCTTAAGAAAATCATTGAATAAACGGGATACATATTCATTAAAAAAAGCATCAAATTCTAAAAAGAAAAAGTAATAAAAGCACAGTTATTTAAATTGAAAAATACGAGTAATCTTAATTAAGAAGGTTGTGACTTATATCTTGTATGTGGGACAAGGTTAGAAGGAAGAGCAATATCCCGAAACCCTCTGCAGACGTTGAGTCAATTATCTGCTAATACCTACATCTCCCAATCCTAAAATCCTATATTTCGGTTGACATCTGAACTCCTCAAGATCGTCCTACCAGCGGACGAACAGTTCCAGATTTTCAAATGATTTGTCTTTAAAATATTTTGTTTTAAAGAAAGGTACTTTTCGCAGTTGAATTCTTTCAAAATATTGTTCATCTCTTTAATCTTTGATGACATCTTATGAAGCAAAGATTTAGAATTGAATTTCGTTGAGAATATTTCTTGACTTAGTATTTAAAAAAAAAAAGGTCAGTATCGATACTAAATGTATTGCTGGTTTATTTACAACATTATTATAATAAACTCTTTTAGAGAGTCAGTTTTTTTTTCAATTGTGATCTGTGAACGCTTGAATATAAGTCTGTATAAGAGTCGTTGCTGATTTCGCTTGTTAATTTGAAGATCAATTATTTTCTTAGTATTTTTTTTTAAATTTTAATGAAGAATTTTGTTGAGTGTACATGTAGAATTTAATATGTTCCTCCCATATAACTCTGAAGAATTATTTTACTATAAACTACACTACAGGCATTTAACGCTTTATGTAATAACACCTCTAGTTTTTACTATGCGGTGTAGTTGGCCGATTTCTCTACGATCTGAAGAATGATTATGTCTTTGGAACGTGGCTTACGATTGATGTTGCTTCTTTAATTGATTCATGGAGATTCCTTCAAGAAGAGTCCGAATTCAAGAGGCTTTTGTAGTAGAGTTCTAAACAATGGCCAGTCGTTGTGGCCATTTGTACAAATTGGATGCAATTGTCAATGTCAAGGTATGAAAGACGATATAAGGGAAACAGTACTGCATTCAAGTGAAATATCATATAAAGCTTTTACAGAATAATGGAGGGGAAAAAAGTATTCTTTCATGTGAAGAAATCCAGGGTACGAGGAAGGCAGTTAACATGAGTGGACCAGTAGGCCGGAGGGAACGGGCTTGGAGAGTGGAGAGATTGCGAGAGGAAACAGCGCCATACAGAGCACGGCCACGGGAGATGGTCGTTCTCCAGCCCCACTGCAATCGTTCTGCGTTATAATCCCCGAGTGGGAGAAGAAACAAGGACACTGCAGAAAAGTTAATTGGAGGAATGGAAGTACGTTGGACAGGGATTCTGCGAGAGTGGAGTGGGGAGGCTAATCCACAGAGGTTAGAACTTGAATATCGAACGCCAGGCTTATGGAGTGATGTCAGTGTGCACTCTGTTCTGATTCCCATATCCTGCGGAACCTGAGACTTACTTTTTTTTAATTTATTTTAGACTACATAAATAGTTTTATTCCACCGATATACTGATTAAAATTTTGAATCAGGATTAGGATCAGGTTATAGGGCGATCAACATTATGGTTATTACGCCCTGACTGTTGGGGTTCATTTAGGGTTAAATCTGTTATCCATTTTTTAAAATGTTTTACGTTTTTTAGTGCTAGTTTACATTACGTTATATAGTACTTGGTGTGCAATAAGTTATATTCGTACACACATCTACACACTACACACATACACAAATATAGATATAATTCATTTTAAAAGCAGAAATATAAATTATATAACTTAAAAAGTAAATTAACAATTAAAATTGAAACAATAGATAAACAATTTTAATATAGCAACAATATAATACACTTAGATTTAATTTTGAATTATTGCTCGTATATAAATTAAAATTTATTAGTAATCAACATATATACTGACAATCTAAACACAAAGACTAAGGAATATACAATTATTTCAAAACAACAATTATTATTAATAATACAAATATAATTTTGAGTCCATAAATCATTTTTGAAAACTATACTTTATTAGAAAAATAAACTAAAATTCATATTGCCATGAAAAGATATAAGCAATCTACACCAAATTTCAAAATATTTGGAAAACATATTTACTTCAGGTCTAAATTGATTATATATATATTTAGTATTAGTGTTATAGTAACTAAATATAATACTAGCATAATTATAGATATATATAATATGTATCACTACATTAGCTAATACTCTATCAGGAACGGAACAAGGATAAATTCACCGACGTCGTGAAAGTTGTCCGATAAAATGATAAAATTAAAGATCTATATAATATAGATCATTACGTTATTACTCAGCATTATTGTTACTTATAGTGACATTATTGAACCTATCATATTCCATTGACTAAATTGAAACAGATATTTTGACTTCCTTTGCCTTTATGGCATCCTATAAAATAATTTTAAGCTGTAGCATAATATTCTAGAATAAGTATTGTCCCTTTTCCCCAAATTGAAATGAAGTGTTTCCTACTCTTTTATTCCACTAGATATATTTCATTTACATAATATGAATAATGTATTCTTCTCAAATCGAAAATGTAAAATGCACAAATTGATTTACTTTTATATATTTAATAGAATTCTCGGATTTTCGTATTCAAAAGCGAATGTAATAAAATAATTCCTCTTTTGCGGGTTATTTAGTAATTCCAATCTTTAGTAATGAAAGATAGTTATAGATTTTCTCCAAAGCTTAAATATTATAAATAGCTTATGAACCGTGCGCAATAGGAAAGGCCGATCATGATTATAACTATGAAAATCCTCTTACTCCAAAAAAATATCCTAATGACCACCAATCGATGCCTACATGGAATCGATTGTGTCTGTCTCCCCTGAAGTATTTAATATCAGAGAAGCAGACGCATTTTGACTTACTATGCCATCCAGAAACTGGAAACTCAGCCTTGTCCCTAGAGTCCAAGTAATATTACTTGATCCTTTCATTTGAGCGATGTAAGTTACCTCGTATGAATAAGGGACATTTTTAATTTATCAGAAGTAAGATCTTTTCTACTTAATAGAATATTATATTGTTGAATAATTAATTAATAATCTTCTTAGATAAACATTAATTGTTAATTGTGATAGCAAATTTATTTATATTTATTGCTTCTAGAAATACATCAAGAAAACACAATGTGTTAATATCTAATGATACATTGATTTTGCTGGTCAATATTCTTATAATATATATTTTAGTAACTTTTCCCTTCGTAGATACACACATTAAAAATATTTTTCCCTATACATATATAAATAATGTGTTTGAGTGTCAACCGTACATACTTATGTGGGTGGAGGATATTGTTTAGAAATTTAAAAATAACCCTATTCTCGGATTTGCATAATTCAATATTTTTAATGTGCGCTATTTCGTAAAAATATCATGAAATATAAATCATTACATTGAAAATTGTTCTTTTCGTTAATTTTTATCAACCTCTGAACCGGCTTCAATCTAAATTTTAAGGTTCGGTAAATATCAGAAGAAAAAAAACTTTGCCATAGTAGCAACAGGGTAATAACGTGAATAGGTTGATTTCCTTTTGTGAAATCTGCTTGGAGGAAATAATATTTCCTGTGAGTGGTGTTAAGCTAACCGCTTTGTTGACGGAATACCAAGTAGGAAGAAGGACCCGAATTCCTTCGGGAAAGTCGTAGCCAAGGAAAGCTTGTAGAAGCTACAGGTGAAAATTCGTCCTGGAATATGTTTCCCAAACTTTGTGGGCCTCGCTGAGTTTTCAGACAACTAATACATTACGTATTACGTATCTCCATTACCAATATTATGATTTTATTTCTTTTTTAAATTTAAAAATTCATTTTAATTGCTTTTCAAATTGTATTTGAAACATTTACCATAGAAACGATATAGCACAATATATATATCATGCAACCATAGAAGGGCGAAGGCAGTTGAAAATAACGGGACTGTATAAAAAACAATATATGAAATTAATAATAAAACAATATTAAATCTCGTTCACGTAGGCTTCCACAGTCATCAGATGTATGTAAAGTTTTTTCCGGGTTGGACCGTGTAAAGTTTTTTATGGTTGCCGAGCTTTCGCACATCCTATGATGGCTTCTTCAGCCATAGAGAATCAGCCCTGAAGAAGCCATCACAGGATGTGCGAAAGCTCGGCAACCATCAAAAACTTTACACGGTCCAACCCAGAAAAAACTTTACAAATATAAAATCTCTTTATTACATAGAAATAATGTGCCATGATCAGAGTTCAAAAAGTTAAATGGATTAATAAATTTATAATATTTGTTTATAGTTGATATTAATAAAAATGAGTAATTTGCTGCATGAAGAGAATGCAAGTTGACAGAGTTGAATGGCACAAAGTGAAATGAATAAGAGATTAGGTGTAGTAGCTGTGTGTGCAGACAGGTAATCGTGCCCTTTGTCTCTGAGGGTAGTAGTTAACTGAGACCCACAACAGATGGCGTCATATTCCATGGTTGGCATAGGATATTTCTATGTTTCTAAATTATCTACTGTTCATTTATATAGAAATTATTATAATTAAAATTATTTATTTGAATCATACCCATATTTCATATATATTGTGCAAAAATTACTCACTCAACAGATTGTAAAAGAATAATTTCTGCTTTTTTCAATGGAAACCATAGCTGCTTGAATGAATTAGGCTATTAAATAGGAATAATTAATGAGAAAATAAAACAAAATAATTATTTAACTGAGCCAAAATATTGATTATCATAGAATAACCTTCTATAAAAAAAAACTAACACATATGTTTCAAGTATACAGCTTCATGACCCAATATTCCTGCATTACAAATGAGGGTTACTAGTGAAATAGCTCTTGTAAAATCTGGCTTGGCAGAAACTTGACCACACCGACAATTCCTGAGCACCCAGTATGTCCAGAATGTACAAATGATTAAAAAAATTAGGAGGATATGAAAGGTCGACATATCACATAAATTTCGGAATGATTTTGTGGTACACCATGCCTATTAAGCAAAAGAAAAGTAAGATACAATAAACTGATAAGTATCATCCAAAAAATAAACCTATCACGAATTTCATTTTGCAAACGAACGTAAAAGAACCCAACAAAGCAATAAAAGAAAATTTTATGGCCACACAATAACGATAGTGACATAATAGACTATACACTATAATTAGAACATACTCATTAGAGAGAACACCAATAAAACTTCACAAGAATGTCAAACGAAGAATTTGGGTTTTTCTTTCTCTTTCTATAAAAACACATTACTTATGAAAAGCTGTTTATGTGTATGTTGTCTGTAAAGAAGTTTAGTGATAAGAAGAAATAAAGAAATGGAGCAATAAACTGCGGAAGTTTTTGACACACATTAGATAATGTGAATGTTATCGGTTGAATGAATAGATATATATGTATATATATACATTAAGATGTCTTTCTCCAGTTTAATATAGCTATATTTACTGTAAAGGATGTAAAATAAAGTAAAGTAAAGTAAAATTATTACACTAACTATTATATAAGTTAAATCCTATATAATTTCCTTATAATATAATTGAAAGTACATGCAGACTAAATTCTATATTTAAAGATTTTCATGTGCAAAGAATTATGAGTGAAAAGTGTAAATTAAATAAAACATGTGAGTAGTTAAACAATTTTGCAATAAAATATTAAGTGCACTTCAATCTATACACAAAAGTGAATAAATGATAATAAACTAGTTCATGATTACTTTCATATATAGATACTTTAAAGTTGAGGTTGGCTGGAACAATGGGAAAAAATGATTTTTTTTAAACCCATCGATTAATAATAGTAAAAAGTGTGAAGTTAATAAAAACTTTAAATTAATTTGAAATTAATTAATTTGAAAAAAATTAATTTGAATATATTTTAAATGTGCAAAGTAATTGAAACAATTACAACAATAAACTGAATAATTGAAAATAAATGAAGCAGCTTACCATTCTCTTCCCGTGAGATCCGTTTGTGTCTCGCAAACCTGGCGATGCGGGATCAACTCTCACCCTGAGCAAGCTTATATCCTAAGTCATGGATGTTTAGAGTAGGATGGAAACCACTAGAATGTCCATCCCTCTCTTATTTTATTTAATTAAAATTAAAAAAAAAAAAATTACCGGTTATTTGAAGTTCCTTGAACAACGATTGTCTGCTAGAAATCAGAAGAGTTCTATTTTTTTGATAAGCCATCTAATAGTTTTATTTAGACGTGCGTAGTTTTCAAAACTCACTTAATTTGCTGAGGCTAATAACCAAATTGATTTTTTGGGTTTATTGTTGTCTAAACTAAATAATAAACCACTATTAATTTTTCAAAGATTGTTCTTGTAATCTAAACAATAAACTACTATTAGTTTTCTAAAGATTGTTTTCTTAACTAAATCTAACACTGGATGTAAATACGACAAGGATCGGGCGAAAATACAAAAGCCCAAAGCAGACGACAATCGCCTCCTCGTCAATATCTGAAACGAACGTAAATTCCCTCTAAGATGGTAATAACTCAGAGTCTTTCTTTTCGAATGACTTTTATGCATTCATCCCTTCTTGGGGCGATCATTGAATAAGTAGTCTTCCAATGAACTCCTTTATATGCAGAAAATA
The DNA here is from genome assembly GCA_000696205.2 of Oncopeltus fasciatus. Taxonomy (NCBI): domain Eukaryota; kingdom Metazoa; phylum Arthropoda; class Insecta; order Hemiptera; family Lygaeidae; genus Oncopeltus; species Oncopeltus fasciatus. Next base: position 357,670 of record KZ807055.1, read on the forward strand.
TGAATTTAAAATAGACATTTATGCTGTCAACTTCTTCCTCTTACACTACTTTCAAGTTCGCCTCCTTCACCACTCCTTTCATTCCGTACTCAACTTCTGAATTGTAGATTTCTTTTCAATTTTCTCAAATGGGTTGGGTCTCACACATATCTTTTAGAAGAAATATGTCATGTTCTTTTCATTTTGGCCATCGTATTATGGGACTATTACAAATCTATTCTATAACATAGCAAATGCAAATTTAGTCAAATAAACTAAATTTTTCCTTGAAGAACAGTTTTTTTTTTAGGTTATCTCCCCGGTCTATAAACCTCCGTGTTCCATTTTCACCACATATTATATATTGTAATTTTACAAAAAAAAATTAATCTAATAGATGCAGTAATAATTAAATATGATTTGAAAAGAATTTATTAAGAATTCAAAAAGTGTAATAATTCAAATTGCTTCAACAGTGGTATTTAAGACATTTAAAATTAATCGTAATTAATTTGCATAATAAAATCGTATATTTTTTATATCCCCGGAGAATACTAGACAGTATTTTTTTTTAATTTATGCTAGGTAACCATTTATTTAGGAAAAATACTTTATTTTTCGGAGAGATTTTTTTTTTTTTTTTTTTTTTGGATCAATCTTGACTGAACCTTAAAAATTCTGCATGGTCAAAAACCCTCCATTTAATTTTTAGTTCACATATTGATTGAGTAGCAGATCAATGTTAAGTACATATTTGTTCTAACTTAAAAATGTACAACATTTTGAAAAAATAAAATTAATTTTTAAATCTGTGAGAGCCACATTTTAGCCTTTTTCTTGGTTTTCTACGAACCAACCAATTTTCTATCATTTCAAACCTCACTTTTTATTTGTCTATATGTTTCTCTCTTTGCTGTCTATTATATCGACTTCTGGCGTTTATAAGTCAAGTTTTACATACAATAGCGAAAAAATTTGAATTTTGTTTATAATATAACGAACTTGTTATAATCCCGCACTTGTGTTATTATGTATGAAACCTTTGTGTATACGTACCTTCCCTTGGTTTATAGTATCACTACCACTTGGTTAAATACCAATTTAAAATTCCAATTTAGCTGTTGTGACTCTTGCTTCCCTGAAATAAATTTAGCGTTCGGAAAGGCACATTGTCAATAAAGTAAGTAAAATCCAAATATAAAAGGTTTACTATGAATATAAGCACTCTGCCTAAAAGAAAAGTAATGTAGTGAATCCAAATTTTTTAGTATAGAAATAGTCCAGTTATAAAATCTTGATTTTTATTTTATTTGATGAGGTGTGAAAGTTAATTATATATAAAATGGTCAGTAGTTATGGAAAAATGAAGCAGGAAGAATGAAGTTTTAAAACACTATATTTATCCTTATCAGAATAGAGTAAGAGTAGGTAAATATGAATATTTATTTGAGCAAGACGACTTTCTCTGGATTTTCTCCAATTAAATTCAAACGTTTAGAGCGTCCTAGGAGAATATTTATAGCAGATTTATATAGATATCTCTAGCTGTTATCACTTTACAGCGTCGAAGTTATTACATAGCTGTCAATTTTCTAGCTATTGCACTAGCTTCGTAGTCTTATATTTCTTGAATCGGCATTTTGGGTCACATACAGATGTTCTCATCATTTTGAATAGTTCAGTAGTTTGAACATAATTATGTTCTGACACTCACACAATTACGTGCGCCATTTTCGATGGTTTTTTTTAATTTTATTTCAAAGAATCTTTTATTATATAAAAAGTTTTTTTTTCTCCCGCATCATTTTTTAGAATGTTAGTTACTTCGGTTAGTTACTTAGGAAAAACATTCGTCTTTGGGATAGAAGAACAGACTACAGGCTTATCGCCGCTAGGATAGACAGTAGGCAGTATATCATTGTTCGACGTTTGTCAAAGGATGACTGATGATCTCAAGTTACGGAACCAAAGATTTTCTTATTCTTAGGGCTATTGGAAATTAATAGTTTGGGACGCATTTATGTCTGCCTTATCACGAGGCCATTGCTATTCCCTGCAGTTGGTTTTAGCAACTATTTTTTTTATCTAAACAGCCATTAAAATGCCAAGCTGTCCTTAATTTTATATTTTTTTTAGAATCTTTAAACGCAATGGTACACCATATAATTTGTTAAATAATACAATATAAAAACTTCTTTTTTTTTCTGAAGAGAGGATATAGCCAATTCCATAACTCTAAGATGATTTTAGTTGGGGTTCGGTCGAGGTAGATCCAAAAAAACACAAATTAAAAAAATGTATTTTTTTATTGAAGGATTATCTGCCAACGTTTCGGCTTACATTGTAAGCCATCTTCAGGACTGTAGAAATACAATGTCATGAGAATACAGTAATATTTGAAATTAGTATAATAGAGAATTATAATATAATGTGATAACAAGAGTATGAATGTATTCTACAGCCCTGAAGATGGCTTACAATGTAAGCCGAAACGTTGGCAGATAATCCTTCATTAAAAAAAATTTTTTAATTTGTGTTTCTTTGGATCTACCTCGACCGAACCCCAACTAAAATCATCTTAGAATAATATCTACGGTCAACAAACTCTCATTTTGACCAATTCCATAACTTTCATCATTTCAAATTGGTGTGAGCTCAGGTGCCTAGGATATCTTCTTATGACAGGATTCTCTTGATGGGATTCGCTGAAGAGAGATTGAGCAGAAGGAATGGGATGTCGTAGAGTTTTGAGTTGAAAATGGAGAATAGAATATTGTCATTTAAAATATAATGGAGCATAAACTATTTCAAGGATGACTTTGGGGGTTGGAATAACTGAATTTTAAGGATTTGGAAAGATTTGGCAGCAGTTCACGATTCCACAGGTCAAGTTTGGTCGTTTTCGGCATAGAGCTTTAAACTATGATTCTTTAGAGTAGTCCATAACCTTTGCTAAGTTTCTTTCTTGTAAATTTGTGTGTAAGTTATCGTTGAGTCGAGAGTCCAAGTAAAAATCAAAATATTGCACAGAAACTGAGGTTGAAATATGAAAGTCAATAAAGTAGATTCTTTGTTCTGCATTTTTAAGCCAGGTACAGGCAATATAATCGCATTTAATTTCTTTGATGCTTACGCGCCAGTCTAACACTAATGTCAGACTGCTAGAAATTGTTGTTATAACCCACCAATTTTAATAATGGGATTAGTATGAGTGGACAAGATTGCAGTGTCATCGGAAACACTATGAGGGTTTTATGGTGGAAAGAAATATTAGCAGTGAATAGAATCGGGCCAAGCACGCTACTCTGAGGAACTCCCTCCTCCACAGCGTGCAAATTGGAGGAAACGTATCCTTCATGACCCGTAAAAACCTGTTTGAGAGGTAGAGTTTAAAGATAAGAAAATTGGTACTGGGTAAAATGGATTTTTTGCTTGAATAGAAGTTCAGTGTACCACACTTTATCAATTATCTGGGCTACGTCCAGGAAGGAATCCATGCAGTGTTTGTTGTTCTCAAGGTCAGAGGAAAAGCGGTCTACAACGCGGAAAACTTGCTCGACGGTTGAGTGCTTGGCTCGGTATCCAAACCATAATTGTGAAGAAGGTTTTTTGCTAAAAGATAAGGGATCCTTTCAGAAGTATTTTTTTAAATACCTTTTATAGAACGGGGAGATTGCTTATGGGAAGGCAGGACAAGGGTTCACGGACGGGTTTTCCGGGCAGTGATGTAATAGAGAATACAAATTATATTATAAGGAATTTCTTCATTGCCGTTTTTTTTTAAATATTTTAATTGATAATTGAGGATTTTTACTGTTCTCTCATCGTTATTAATTTATTTTGTTAGTCTCTTTTACAATTTCTTCCAAAGGTGGTTTTTAAGATATATATTCTAAAAATTTATCCCGTCTTTTTTTCCGATTCTACAAAGTACCGAAAATTTAATCAAAAAATTTATGTTTTATGTTGTTCAACCATCTAAAAGTCACAATTTTTAGTTTTTCTACGTAAAAAAAAAAAAAAACCCATGTTTATTATTAAGCAAAATCGAACTAGGAAACCGGAAGATTACTTAAAGTATCAAGTGTGACTACAAACCTTTTTCCCACTTATATTTAATATTATGTGATAGAATAAATAGCACAATTACCCTTAACAGATTTTTTTCAGTAAATAAAGATATATTCTATAATAAAGGGAAATTACATGATATGGAAAATTAAATATCTCTATATAT
>KZ807055.1:361957-385040 GCA_000696205.2 Oncopeltus fasciatus
TTTTAAAACTGGATTTTATTACCTTTAGGCGGGTGACACTGTGAAGTCTGATTTTTGATTTTCGGTCTGCGGGCGGAGGGGCGTGGCAAAATCAAATTTTCATTTCCAATTTGCCTTAAATACATGTGTTTCTTTTTTGATAGAGCCCATATCTACACCATATGTAAATTATTCTGTCAAAAAACTTTATGATGGGTATCCATGAAATTTTATTTAAAGGCCGTAAATATCGTTAAAAGCTCTATTTAAATCGTGTGATAATACAACACTAATGTTTGCTTAGGGCCAGGAAAGCCCTAAAAAAAAAAAGAAGCTCAGGGGATCCGTACGTTTCTCGCAATCCTGACGCCGCGGGTTCAAATCCCGCCCAGGTCAATCTTTTATTTATAACATAGAAGCTTGTTTTGAGCCATGGGTGTTTAAAATGGGGTGGCAACCTGTAGATAGCCCCTCCTTCCAATGACCCTAAGTGGTTGCAAGGGAGGCTAACACAGCAAAAAAAAAAAAAAAATATTGAGGGATTCTCTTAATCGACAAATCACCTGTATGGCGGACTTGTTGGTTTCTCACACGCTTATTTCAAAAGCCTTATTTTATTAATTTAAATTAACACAAAAGAACAATTATTCTCTTTTTTTAAGAGTAATTTGGTAATTTCTGTATAAGGGGAGGATATTTTTTTTTCTTTCTGTGTTAGCCTCCCTTGCAACCACTTAGGGTCATTGGAGGGAGGGGCTATCTACAGGTTGCCACCCCATTCTAAACATCCATGGCTCAGGACAAGCTTCTATATTATAGGGGAGGAGATTAAATGTAAATCCTGGTTATTTTAATTTATTTCAATAAATAGAAGATGTATTCAAAAACCGAAGGGGATTTCCAGTTATGGAAATTTAAAATACAAATATTCATCAACTACAGGACTGATGGAATTATTTAGTATAATTACTTTCTGCGTGATGTAATTTCTTATTTGAAGGGATTATTGGTAAAGAATAAGTTGGATCGACCGTAGGTTGATGACTCTGACCGAATTCTCGGTTCCAAATGTTTTGTTCTCGCTGAAATAAACCCGCTCATAGAGAAGCTCTGTCCGACATTACATGTAAATATAAGATATGCGGTAACGCATATGTCTGTGTGCGCCCTCTCACTACACCGGGAGTTAGCAGCAGACTTAGGAGGTTACGATATCTGTTCCCCAGTCGGACAAAGCGGGCCTCTCACCGGCTGCGAACTAATCTCTCACTGCGAACGTCGAGTAGCTGGATCCTGATTGGCTGGGAGAGCCGGCGGCATTGGTGCTTATCGCTGCTCGGCTCTTCCAATTACCGAGCTCAGAAGCCCCATCCTTCATCACGAGAGCAGATCTCTCCTCGCGCCCTACTCTAAATGTAACTTGCATACACAATTAGAAGAGTATAGCAGCGCACTGAACCATAGTTCCTTTTATTTTTCTAAAATATATTCATAATTCAAATTAAAACAAAAAAAACAACATATTTCACGTATTAGGTGTTTTCAGTTGGGGATCGGTCAAGGTAGATCCAAAAAATATAACTTAGAGAAATGTGTGTATTTTTTTCAATTATCTGTCAACGTTTTGGCTTACATCGTAAGCCATCTGCAGGGCTATCATGAAGGCAAGAGAGGACGTCGTGTCACCAGGATCCCATTCGCAATCATGAAAATGGAGTCCTAGTAATACGAAGCCCCCTCTCGTCTTTATAATTGCCCTTCAGATGGCTTACAACGTAAGCCGAAACATTGACAGATAATTTAAAAAATACACATTTCTCTAAGTTATATTTTTTGGATCTATCTTGACCGAACCCCAACAAAAAACATCTAATAATAATATCTACGGTCAAAAAAACTCTCCATTTAAACATATTTAACGTAATTTATGTCTAACAGGTTAACATGAAGAATTTATGGAAAATCTTAAAAACACCTAGTTACGATTCCTATCACTTCAATAAGATTTATTTATAATTATTAAAATTTATTTATACAATCATTATATACATCATAGAAGATATGTTTTATTTCATAGTATTAAATTAAATCATTTCAGAACCACTGTTCAATCAAACAGCATTTACGATTATGAAAATAATCTCGAGAGTATTTCTAGGAAAACTTACTGTTACGTGCTACGGGTCACTGATGATTAAAAAAGAGATAAACTCAACTTCATTTATTAGCACAAATAATTACCTCTACTTATTACTAACTATCCTGTTTCCCTATCTAAAAAATTAATAAATATATAAAATTACTTACGGCTAATAAATGTAATAATATGTACAAATAAATTAAATATACTTATTTACTAAGTGACCTTAAGATAATTAGTTAAACATAGTCACTTATCACTGTTACCGAGACTTCCACCAGCCCGATACGCGTATCTGCCACGGGAACTGCCATAGACGGAGACTGACATACTGACTCGGAAGGCCGCAGGCGAGCTGCTTTTAAAGCTTCGTGGAAGTTGCGAGAAAGCACTACAAGGGGCTGGAGCATTCTGATATAAAATTCTTAGTAAGCCGACTTATCTTCCCACGACAAAGGAATCAGCTGTTATCCTTCAATTGCCCCTTTTCCTGTGCAGGTCTGTTCCACATGCCACCTACTTCCCTAGTCTTAACAATACTTTTACTTCCAATTATACTACCTCTCTGCTGACCTCGTTGTACTATTTATATATGAATACCATTTGCTACCATTTTAACTATTTTACCATTTTCTCATAATAAAATATTAATCGTATAATGTTCTTCATTATTTAACAAAAAGGTTTAGTATTTTTTTTATTTATAGACGGCTAAATCTTCAATCTTAACGGCATTCCGAAGTACATTTGATTAGCTGTGCAAATTCAATGTTGTCAGAGACTGATATTGCTTACAGGATTCAATAATCCTATTGACAAAATTAGTAGAACAAATCTCAGATGGACTGCGAGCCTTGAAGGACTCTTATTTATGCTGGGAGATTTTATAATGTGGCCCTTGAAAGCGCTCAATATTTCAAGGAGAATCATAGACTCGTATTTCAAAACTTTTTATTTATAATTTTCATTTTCTTTCTAAACAGTATCTGTGGAATGAATATTTCTTAGCTACTTCTTTCTAGTCATTAGTCATTAATAGATCATTCCGTTCTGTACATTGTAAAAATACCAGCAATAATGATTCTACATTTGTTGCAAGAACTTAATATTTTGACGTAAATAGTGACCATAAAGAAGTAGTTAACGTCGTAATACACTTTATTCTCTCACTATACTTCATTTCATGTTATGTACTTTTACACCATTACACACTACAATGAATCTTCATTTTCACTCAATTAGATCAAACATATCCCTCGGGCGAACAGGTTTCGCAGAGATATAATGAATATACAGTTTAAAGACAAATAAGGAGAAAGAGAGAGAGCGAGTGAGTGGGTACGAATGAGTATAAATAACAGATTTTTTTGCAGGGGATTATTTATTAATATTTAACTTCTTAGAAGCTACATTTAAGCGAAATAAATTATTCTCTTGCCAAAAAATTCTGAAAAAAGAACATTTTTTTCTTCTTCCTCTCCCTATGCTTTGGGTGTTTTTTGTTCCACTACTTATCATAGTTTCCAGTTCATGGTTATGTTAACAATTCTGAAATTTCAGGTAAGTGGACTAAGACATCACTTGAGTAAGTAAATTTTGTGTACCCTTTTCAAATCAATGTCTCCTGCACGGTTGTTATTAACATACCCCCATATTGATTTTTCTTATAGTGTTAAGATTTTGCAATTTAGTAAGAAAAAAATCATTTAATGGCGGAGTGCAAGATTTAAAATAAAGTTTCATGATTTTAAAATTAAAATGATAAGTTTTTAAATATTTTGTAATTCTTCAAGTTTTTTTCATTTTTAAAATTTGTTTTTTAATCCTGGCATTATAGTTCTAAAGAAAAGCTAATAGTAAATAGTCCATATTATAAATAATACATTTTTATAAATTTTTAAAATACATCAGGGTCATGAAATTTAAAACTTCATAGCATATTTTTTCTTTAAAGGCTGTGTTTCAAATTCGTGCTTAATTGTTACAAAAAGTAGGAAATATGCAACTTTAAAATTTTACTAAATATATAATCACTCCTCATTAGCCAGCAACCAAAAAACTCAAAAATGTTTTTTTTTTGTTATTGTTTTTCTCTTTATGATTCAATTTTACGATACAATAAATTTCTACTCCTATTTAACAAATTTTTCTAGATTATATTGAAAATATTTCAATAATCTTTTTATAAGCCCCGAATTGTCGTGACAGTTAAAATATAATCACCATATTTAGAGATTACAAAAAAATTTATCAGATTAAAAACCATTCTAATTGATTGAGCTTTGCTGATTACAAAATTTTTTTAAATATTAATTTTAAGCTTTATGCCAAGTTCCACTCAAAATGAAATTTCTTCTAATACTGCTATTCTTATAGAACTTTTTATTTTTAAATAAAACCCATAATTTTAATTGTTTACTACAAATTTTTGTATAACAACAGTAATCTTACACACTAAATTTAAACTATTATTATTTATAAGTTTAAATAAATTCATATTGAATTTCGTCGGGTTTTATTAACGATTTTCCATCCTAGAGCGTTCTATATCAATTATTAGTCACATGCATTTCCCATACTGATATAATTTTATTCGTAAATAATAAAATTTACATATTATGTAAATTTTACATTAGTATCGTGCGATATTTTTCAAAGTAACAATTAGGCAAAATGTGGCTGGTGTGATAAAAGATCAAATTTGAATCAAGCAAACTTTAGTGTGTCAACAACTCATTGACAATTTCGTTTATACGTTTAGCATTAAAACACTTGATAACTATTTTCGTCATTAATTATTACTCCAAGAGGATTAAATTATATTTGAAGCTTCAAGCTTTAAAAAATGGCTTAAGAAATTCAGGCGCAGCATTCTATGGTCCAAATTTCCTAAGCAATGTTAAAATTCTTTCTTGTTGTAACAATGTGTCCTGAGTGTGATTAGCTAGGTATATTATTACGCCTGTTAAGAAGGAATAATTTTTTTAAAGAGACATCACCAGTTCAGTCAGACAAATTAAGATTTTATTAATTTTGTTTCATTTGTTAAACTTTAGATTTAATAACCTAAGCAACAGGTAAATATTATATAATTGTGTATTTATAAATGCAGACGTATTTTTTAATATTTATATTTAAGTATCATTGTTTATTTTTGTAATGCTTTAGGGATTGATGTGTACTTTGCTACCACTACTCAAAGCAATTTAACAGCTCCACTCATTTCTATATTATTTATTTTACAATAACAGTATTCCCTCTTCGAGTTTGCTGCTTTCCAAACTGAGTCTTTCCCTTTGTATTTAAATATCACCTGCCAATATTTGTTACGAAAAGCAAAAATTCTGGCCACTGGAGAGTTTGCAGATCAAATAAAACTTTTATACTTTCTCTTTCTTTCTCTAAATATATGATCTGGATGATATTATTTTCTCTTTTTTTTTTTTTTTTTTTTACTGGCCAAGTAAAGTATTCCTCGGTAGCAGAAAAATTGTAAAATTTTATCATTTCAAGAATTATTTTTATTTAAGCTTAATTTAATAAAAGAGAAAACTTGAAATAGTATAAAGGTCTATTTTAAGCCTCATTGAAAAATTTTGTATCTCTGTGGAGCTCACAAAGAATTTCTTAATGACATATTGAATAAAAATATGACTATTTCATTCGAAATATTCTCAAATCCCACTTAACATTCTAAAGCGGTTTGAGTAGAATCCCAATAACTGAAGAATGCGTCAACATAATGACATATGGCTGTTTCCCATGGAAGATAGTGACTCTCCTCGACAAGATGGTGATGGCAGACATTGATAAGTGTGATAAAGAGCTATGATGGCCAACTTGCCATTCTGCCGTCGAAGGAGTGTGTGATATCGGTCAGAAGAAATCCCCCAGACTCGAGACAGGGTGTCGTTAGCACCAACGGCCAATCACCTTTTTCTTCCCCATGTGGAAACCCTCCAGGCTGGATGGCCCCACCCCTGCCTCTCAACTCTGACAAATCACAACTAATGGGATTGCAATATCACCAAGCGATTGGACGTTTAGCTGTGAGATATGGCACATGCTTGCAACTTGGACATTGATCTAAATGCTCAATCCCGTAACACAATGATTTTTCTTCTTAGGGGTGACAGGTAGGGGTGGGTTTGTTCTGTGATAAAAGTTTTGAATAGTAAAAGATTCGTTACGAGGTAACTGCATAAACTAGCTGAGGGTTCTTCAGCACAGTAATAAATACAAATTTCTACATGAGCCTTCCGAGACATGTAAGCCCCCCACACTTATTGACTCGATTTCCCTCAATAATGAGCTCAGCCTTACTGTACACAAAATATGGTTTTTTTTGTCAAGAAACAAAATGTTCGAATTTTTTGCAACCCCAACTACAATAGTTTAACTTTGCTCCTCTCAAACGCAGTTGAATACACACAGTGTACATACTACGATTGTGACACCGTGAACAGCTTGATTTCCTTATGGGGTATCTACTGTCTTTGCTAGCTCAAGCATCCGAGGACTCAGTTTGAATTTTTATTTGAAATCTTATAAAATAAAAATGCTAGAAAATAACGTTTATCATTTATTGTTATCTATAAGTTTATAAACTAGAAATGCAGCAGAAATATTGCTATTTTTTTAATTTGGTCTATCTATAAACCTCCCCCCCCCCCCCCCNAACTTTAAATTCTAAAACTAACATTTTTATTATTTTTAAATTTGAATTAATTTTTTTTTTTTTTTTATATTTTTCAAAGCTTGCAGAAAAGTAAATATAGGTAGAAAATCATTTTATTATTCTAACTACAACGCCTGACTACTTAATTACAAAACAAAAATTTTGTTTGATGTCGGTCAATGCTTTAACGAGAGCTTACAAGAATGCTGCAATTAATATATTTTAACCTGGCTTGTCACACTCTAAGTAAAACATCTCTGCTTGCCAAGATGTGTTCTAGAGATAACATAGTTAAAAATTATATTCTGTGCATCTCATGTACGAGTTATTTAAGCCATTAAAGACCGAAGGGCTAAAACATTTTAATCAATTTTCATTGTATCGCACTCCAGTCCCTTCTTAGTAGATTTTCAACAAATGCTTTTACTGCGATCTATTACTGGAAATCCTTAGGAAAAATTTTGGTGGTCGAGTCAGTGCGGGTAAAAGTGATTGTTGATGTAGTCTTCAAAGTCTTCATTTTTTCACTATGAGAATTCGTCTTCATTGGCTATATTCCACGTCCTAAGGCGAGCGCTTTTGGTAGGGGTCCGCCATCTTTGGACTGAACATAGTAACCTACACTCTCTCAGAACATAACAAAGGTTTAACTGTCTGTTTTCTGTATTGTCAGTCTATGATTCTATTGGGTTCGCGTGTTAGGGGGATCATGTAAATTCTTCTACATCGTTCCACATCGTGGAATTAAGTGTATTATAAATTCTGCATTTATGTAGGTATATATGTATGAATTTTATTAGTAATAGTTGGTATTAAGGGTTTTAAGCCCGAGGTCGGGTTGCTTTGGTTTTAATAGGATGTCTGCGCGTCTGTTAAATGGTTCTTTAATTATGACATTGTCTAATATTTTTGTTTAAAATATTTCCACGTTTTCCAGTATTTCCATCGTTCGTCCTTTCTATAGAAGAATTCATTATTACTCTGTATGTCCTTCGGGTTTTGTTCATTGTCGTATAAATGGTTTACGAAATTGGAATCATATTTTTTTAAATTAGTGTGACCCTACGTGTTCTTCGTATCGTGTTCTAAATTTTCGTCTTGTTTACGTCATTTAGCTCCGTTGTTACGTGCATGTTTGTTATTATACTCCGCAGGAACCCAGTATTTTATTTGCTTATGTGTATTCCCTCGTTTCTAAATAAATTTAATATTGTGTACGTTTCAGGTCCTGTGTATGTTATTGTGAATCCCCGTTTTTTCAGCTCGTTTTTATGTGTGTTTTTCTTTGTTTGACTGTTTTATCCCCTAATTTGTTTTTCTTTAGTGGTTGTGGTTCGTTTATAACCGTTATTGTGGGTGACTGTGTATACAGTTTGTAGTTCCTTCTCATAATGAAAGTGGAACATTTGTCATATCTCCAGAAAAGTAGCGTTATCTTTTCATTTTTTCACTCGAAAATACTTTCAAAGAACAAATTAAGGAGTGTCACCATGATCGGAATCTTCACAGTGGAATCAAGACAGGGCTCCGAACTTCCTCAGATTTCGGTAACTCATCGAGACTCATCCTTTCATTCGGAATTTGTTCCTTATATATAACCTTTATTTATATATTACATTCTGTTAAAAATAAATAAAAAAAATTTGTAATTTTATTACAATGAATAGTAAAAAAAATAAATGACATTAATGAAAGTCACACGAGGAGAGGAGATGACCAGTGACACCATTCTAAATTATTTACAGACTATGTCCCCAGGAGGTCGCGGGGCCATCTTCGTTTGAGCCGACGAGCAGGGTTGTAGGGGTTGGAGTTGGAAGACAAGGTCTGTGCCAGTGGATTAGGATGGAATGGCAGTTTACTGAGGAAAAGGCAAACGGATTTTGTAAAAAAAATTTTTAAATTATTATTACCAGATTGAATGTGTATCATCATTTTTTTCTTTATGTAATACTCAGTTAATTAAAGGATTGGTTATAGCTGAAGAAACATACAGAGTTCGTGGTTTTGTTGTAATATTGCTATTTTGTAGATGAAACATTCCTCGCTGCATAAGCCGATTATCTAATATAAATATTAGTATTTACATTCTACTCGCCAATGTTCGTTAACTAATAGTTCATAATCCACCCTGAAACATCTGATACCTTACTAATGAACCTATTAACAAACCGTTCATTTATGAAAATCAATAAATAGCTATGGCCTTTATTACATTCCATCCCATGATGACCTGGTATCCACTCGACTACTGAATAAATAAATAATACAAATTATTAAGTGAGATATATATTCGGTGTTCCCACTGGTAGACGCACTGAATGCGAGGCAGCGCTTTCGACAGACGATATCTCGCCGAGCACGTATGGGTGCCGGGTGGATGAAGCATGGACGGAGGTGGACGATGAGGTGCGAGGCAGATGATTGATGTGGGTTCCAGACAGGATTATCGGGTAGCCCGAGCAAAAAACTGTTTATCCGCCCCATCCCAGGCACCAACTCGCACTTTTTATTCCCTGCTCGCTTTGTACACTTTTTTTCACTAAAAATTTTTTTTCCGACCATCGATAAAGGTATATTATAATGTTCATATGGAAATTAATAAACAATTAATTCGTACTAATTCGAGATATGTCACTTTATAATAAGCTAAGCAATAACATATAGTTAATCAGGCATTAATTTAATTTTTACTTTTGTAGTATTAAACATATTGTATTTTAAACATATAAATTCAATAAAAAAATATCATCATCTCATTGTCATTAGTCGTAAGGCACAAAGTTTATATATTATCTTTCCTGTCAGTACTCTACGACTCTCTACACCGGGAGTTAGCAGCAGACTTAGGAGGTTACGATATCTGTTCCCCAGTCGGACAAAGCGGGCCTCTCACCGGCTGCGAACTAATCTCTCACTGCGAACGTCGAGTAGCTGGATCCTGATTGGCTGGGAGAGCCGGCGGCATTGGTGCTTATCGCTGCTCGGCTCTTCCAATTACCGAGCTCAGAAGCCCCATCCTTCATCACGAGAGCAGATCTCTCCTCGCGCCCTACTCTAAATGTAACTTGCATACACAATTAGAAGAGTATAGCAGCGCACTGAACCATAGTTCCTTTTATTTTTCTAAAATATATTCATAATTCAAATTAAAACAAAAAAAACAACATATTTCACGTATTAGGTGTTTTCAGTTGGGGATCGGTCAAGGTAGATCCAAAAAATATAACTTAGAGAAATGTGTGTATTTTTTTCAATTATCTGTCAACGTTTTGGCTTACATCGTAAGCCATCTGCAGGGCTATCATGAAGGCAAGAGAGGACGTNAATAAGGGGGAAGAATAAATATATATTATATATTACAAGAGAATTTTTCCGAAATTAAATATCATAAATTGTTGGCGCCTAAATTATATACTTCTTAAAAAATAAAATTTTGGAAATATTTAATAATGGTGTTGAATGGATGACTAACTGATGTTAGAGGTTAAATACTACCCCTATTATTCAGGAAAGGTTTAAGTACCTGACAAATGAGGTGGAATTATAATTCCGCATTTAATTCAGCCACTGGTGGAAATTTGCTGACCATGTATAAACATCAGATTTTCCTGAGGGATGTCCGAGAATTGTTGAAGCACTCGGGGCACGGCGGCCAGTCCCGACCAAACAAACCCTCAACAAAGGGGTTGGTTTCATTTTTAAGAGGATTATTCCGCTTCCCCTTCAAGGGAGAGAGAAACTTGGCCGATTCCAAGCGAGCCTAAGAGGATTACCTCGGTCGCCACCGAATCTCACCCCGTTAAACTCTATTTTAGTCAGCCTTTATTCCCTTCAGCGATGTCTTTCAATTTGCTTCTTTTAAAAATCCTAGTGAGTAGTTATCTCTTTATATTTAGACACTAGACCGTAAAGATGAATAACCAGATATACGTTTACGTAAACAGCTTCAGGCGTAAATTTGTAAAAGCTAATTTAATATCGTTTGGAGAGCATCACTTCTCTGGCTCCACCTATCTACCTTCGTAAATATCAGGTAAATAATCTAAAAGGTTATTTCCACTACCAATGAATATAGAACTATCATACCTTCTATTATCCGTCTTAATTGGTTTCTGCAAACCATCTGGCCAACAGAAGATGGTTTGCAGAAACCAATGAAGACGAATAATAGAAGGTATGATAGTTCTTAAATACCATTCATAATTTGCGTACTTTCTTAAAATTGATTAAAATATATTTGGTAAAATTACATTTTTTCATGATCACAAATATATTGGTATTTTTTTTAGTATAGGTCTCCCCGTTCCCCTCCGTACAGATTTCAACCGTAATCAGCCCTTACAAAGGTGTTCTAAAAGAAGCTTAAATTCCTAATTCGGTTTTATTATTTTAATATTGCGGATTATATATATTCTAGGAAAACTTACTGTTACGTGCTACGGGTCACTGATGATTAAAAAAGAGATAAACTCAACTTCATTTATTAGCACAAATAATTACCTCTACTTATTACTAACTATCCTGTTTCCCTATCTAAAAAATTAATAAATATATAAAATTACTTACGGCTAATAAATGTAATAATATGTACAAATAAATTAAATATACTTATTTACTAAGTGACCTTAAGATAATTAGTTAAACATAGTCACTTATCACTGTTACCGAGACTTCCACCAGCCCGATACGCGTATCTGCCACGGGAACTGCCATAGACGGAGACTGACATACTGACTCGGAAGGCCGCAGGCGAGCTGCTTTTAAAGCTTCGTGGAAGTTGCGAGAAAGCACTACAAGGGGCTGGAGCATTCTGATATAAAATTCTTAGTAAGCCGACTTATCTTCCCACGACAAAGGAATCAGCTGTTATCCTTCAATTGCCCCTTTTCCTGTGCAGGTCTGTTCCACATGCCACCTACTTCCCTAGTCTTAACAATACTTTTACTTCCAATTATACTACCTCTCTGCTGACCTCGTTGTACTATTTATATATGAATACCATTTGCTACCATTTTAACTATTTTACCATTTTCTCATAATAAAATATTAATCGTATAATGTTCTTCATTATTTAACAAAAAGGTTTAGTATTTTTTTTATTTATAGACGGCTAAATCTTCAATCTTAACGGCATTCCGAAGTACATTTGATTAGCTGTGCAAATTCAATGTTGTCAGAGACTGATATTGCTTACAGGATTCAATAATCCTATTGACAAAATTAGTAGAACAAATCTCAGATGGACTGCGAGCCTTGAAGGACTCTTATTTATGCTGGGAGATTTTATAATGTGGCCCTTGAAAGCGCTCAATATTTCAAGGAGAATCATAGACTCGTATTTCAAAACTTTTTATTTATAATTTTCATTTTCTTTCTAAACAGTATCTGTGGAATGAATATTTCTTAGCTACTTCTTTCTAGTCATTAGTCATTAATAGATCATTCCGTTCTGTACATTGTAAAAATACCAGCAATAATGATTCTACATTTGTTGCAAGAACTTAATATTTTGACGTAAATAGTGACCATAAAGAAGTAGTTAACGTCGTAATACACTTTATTCTCTCACTATACTTCATTTCATGTTATGTACTTTTACACCATTACACACTACAATGAATCTTCATTTTCACTCAATTAGATCAAACATATCCCTCGGGCGAACAGGTTTCGCAGAGATATAATGAATATACAGTTTAAAGACAAATAAGGAGAAAGAGAGAGAGCGAGTGAGTGGGTACGAATGAGTATAAATAACAGATTTTTTTGCAGGGGATTATTTATTAATATTTAACTTCTTAGAAGCTACATTTAAGCGAAATAAATTATTCTCTTGCCAAAAAATTCTGAAAAAAGAACATTTTTTTCTTCTTCCTCTCCCTATGCTTTGGGTGTTTTTTGTTCCACTACTTATCATAGTTTCCAGTTCATGGTTATGTTAACAATTCTGAAATTTCAGGTAAGTGGACTAAGACATCACTTGAGTAAGTAAATTTTGTGTACCCTTTTCAAATCAATGTCTCCTGCACGGTTGTTATTAACATACCCCCATATTGATTTTTCTTATAGTGTTAAGATTTTGCAATTTAGTAAGAAAAAAATCATTTAATGGCGGAGTGCAAGATTTAAAATAAAGTTTCATGATTTTAAAATTAAAATGATAAGTTTTTAAATATTTTGTAATTCTTCAAGTTTTTTTCATTTTTAAAATTTGTTTTTTAATCCTGGCATTATAGTTCTAAAGAAAAGCTAATAGTAAATAGTCCATATTATAAATAATACATTTTTATAAATTTTTAAAATACATCAGGGTCATGAAATTTAAAACTTCATAGCATATTTTTTCTTTAAAGGCTGTGTTTCAAATTCGTGCTTAATTGTTACAAAAAGTAGGAAATATGCAACTTTAAAATTTTACTAAATATATAATCACTCCTCATTAGCCAGCAACCAAAAAACTCAAAAATGTTTTTTTTTTGTTATTGTTTTTCTCTTTATGATTCAATTTTACGATACAATAAATTTCTACTCCTATTTAACAAATTTTTCTAGATTATATTGAAAATATTTCAATAATCTTTTTATAAGCCCCGAATTGTCGTGACAGTTAAAATATAATCACCATATTTAGAGATTACAAAAAAATTTATCAGATTAAAAACCATTCTAATTGATTGAGCTTTGCTGATTACAAAATTTTTTTAAATATTAATTTTAAGCTTTATGCCAAGTTCCACTCAAAATGAAATTTCTTCTAATACTGCTATTCTTATAGAACTTTTTATTTTTAAATAAAACCCATAATTTTAATTGTTTACTACAAATTTTTGTATAACAACAGTAATCTTACACACTAAATTTAAACTATTATTATTTATAAGTTTAAATAAATTCATATTGAATTTCGTCGGGTTTTATTAACGATTTTCCATCCTAGAGCGTTCTATATCAATTATTAGTCACATGCATTTCCCATACTGATAT
This sequence comes from Oncopeltus fasciatus, assembly GCA_000696205.2. Lineage (NCBI taxonomy): Eukaryota > Metazoa > Arthropoda > Insecta > Hemiptera > Lygaeidae > Oncopeltus > Oncopeltus fasciatus. The sequence continues at coordinate 375,742 of KZ807055.1, forward strand.
AATTTTATTCGTAAATAATAAAATTTACATATTATGTAAATTTTACATTAGTATCGTGCGATATTTTTCAAAGTAACAATTAGGCAAAATGTGGCTGGTGTGATAAAAGATCAAATTTGAATCAAGCAAACTTTAGTGTGTCAACAACTCATTGACAATTTCGTTTATACGTTTAGCATTAAAACACTTGATAACTATTTTCGTCATTAATTATTACTCCAAGAGGATTAAATTATATTTGAAGCTTCAAGCTTTAAAAAATGGCTTAAGAAATTCAGGCGCAGCATTCTATGGTCCAAATTTCCTAAGCAATGTTAAAATTCTTTCTTGTTGTAACAATGTGTCCTGAGTGTGATTAGCTAGGTATATTATTACGCCTGTTAAGAAGGAATAATTTTTTTAAAGAGACATCACCAGTTCAGTCAGACAAATTAAGATTTTATTAATTTTGTTTCATTTGTTAAACTTTAGATTTAATAACCTAAGCAACAGGTAAATATTATATAATTGTGTATTTATAAATGCAGACGTATTTTTTAATATTTATATTTAAGTATCATTGTTTATTTTTGTAATGCTTTAGGGATTGATGTGTACTTTGCTACCACTACTCAAAGCAATTTAACAGCTCCACTCATTTCTATATTATTTATTTTACAATAACAGTATTCCCTCTTCGAGTTTGCTGCTTTCCAAACTGAGTCTTTCCCTTTGTATTTAAATATCACCTGCCAATATTTGTTACGAAAAGCAAAAATTCTGGCCACTGGAGAGTTTGCAGATCAAATAAAACTTTTATACTTTCTCTTTCTTTCTCTAAATATATGATCTGGATGATATTATTTTCTCTTTTTTTTTTTTTTTTTTTTACTGGCCAAGTAAAGTATTCCTCGGTAGCAGAAAAATTGTAAAATTTTATCATTTCAAGAATTATTTTTATTTAAGCTTAATTTAATAAAAGAGAAAACTTGAAATAGTATAAAGGTCTATTTTAAGCCTCATTGAAAAATTTTGTATCTCTGTGGAGCTCACAAAGAATTTCTTAATGACATATTGAATAAAAATATGACTATTTCATTCGAAATATTCTCAAATCCCACTTAACATTCTAAAGCGGTTTGAGTAGAATCCCAATAACTGAAGAATGCGTCAACATAATGACATATGGCTGTTTCCCATGGAAGATAGTGACTCTCCTCGACAAGATGGTGATGGCAGACATTGATAAGTGTGATAAAGAGCTATGATGGCCAACTTGCCATTCTGCCGTCGAAGGAGTGTGTGATATCGGTCAGAAGAAATCCCCCAGACTCGAGACAGGGTGTCGTTAGCACCAACGGCCAATCACCTTTTTCTTCCCCATGTGGAAACCCTCCAGGCTGGATGGCCCCACCCCTGCCTCTCAACTCTGACAAATCACAACTAATGGGATTGCAATATCACCAAGCGATTGGACGTTTAGCTGTGAGATATGGCACATGCTTGCAACTTGGACATTGATCTAAATGCTCAATCCCGTAACACAATGATTTTTCTTCTTAGGGGTGACAGGTAGGGGTGGGTTTGTTCTGTGATAAAAGTTTTGAATAGTAAAAGATTCGTTACGAGGTAACTGCATAAACTAGCTGAGGGTTCTTCAGCACAGTAATAAATACAAATTTCTACATGAGCCTTCCGAGACATGTAAGCCCCCCACACTTATTGACTCGATTTCCCTCAATAATGAGCTCAGCCTTACTGTACACAAAATATGGTTTTTTTTGTCAAGAAACAAAATGTTCGAATTTTTTGCAACCCCAACTACAATAGTTTAACTTTGCTCCTCTCAAACGCAGTTGAATACACACAGTGTACATACTACGATTGTGACACCGTGAACAGCTTGATTTCCTTATGGGGTATCTACTGTCTTTGCTAGCTCAAGCATCCGAGGACTCAGTTTGAATTTTTATTTGAAATCTTATAAAATAAAAATGCTAGAAAATAACGTTTATCATTTATTGTTATCTATAAGTTTATAAACTAGAAATGCAGCAGAAATATTGCTATTTTTTTAATTTGGTCTATCTATAAACCTCAATATAAAATAAAGTACAACCATATTAATACCTCTTTTAAGTAATTGAGCACTTTGTCGTATGATGTATTACTTTTTGTGAATAGTAATAATTAATCTCCTTTAATTTGAAACGTGGGAGTAATGTTAGGTAATATACATTGAAGCTTTTGAAGTTAAATATACGCAAAAGGATGACGTCCATTGGATGTAATGATATTTATTAAATGTAAACATATGTGCGTTGACTAAATTGATATTTTGACAAGAACGCACTTTAAGTAATGTACCGTTGGGGCATCATTTTAATTTCAACGTTGAATGGTATAGTAAATAGTTGGAAAACTTTTTAAAACACAAAAATATATTTCTCTGTAAACGTCAGTATGATAGAGTAGCTATATGCGAAATGAACTAGTCGCATTATCAGGAAATATTCGTCAATCCCCTTACGCTACTATTAGCATAATACAATTTTTGTTTTTCCCGCCAGATCATTGCCCAGGTGCTAATAAAAAAACATACACACAAAAAAGGTGTTTTATTAACGCGTAGAAAAATAAAATTTGTTGTCATTAATACTGTAGTACAATAGTTGGTGATAAATGCTTGTTTAAAAAAAAAAGCAATAAAAATACAAAATTGCCATGTTGAGTCGTATTTAAGAAAAATTAATTTCTTTGGAAAAGTGAGCAGCCANCTCGACAAAAGAAATATAAAGTTATAAAATATAAATAAATTCAAATCTCAATATTGCTCAATCAGATAGATCTTAAAAAGGATAAAATAAGTAATATTTAGTTAATTTAAACTGAATTACCGAACCAGTTCGGTTTAAGCTGTTCTCGGAGCTATTGTATAGAGCTGCATTTACTCCACACAGCATGGCAATGACTTGTCCCACGCAGGCCGGTAGCCTCGGGCGCTTACGGCACACTCCAATATCGAAATTCCCTTCCATCTAGCCGGCTAGTCTACAACTGGGACAGAACCCCCACCCCACCCCTTTCATTGGTGCACCCACATATTTGCTAGCGCCTGCCACCCTTGCCACCATAGAGACAATGGCTCCACACAGACCAACGTCGTCTTCAAATTAGAAAGTAGTGAGAGCGGTAAAAGTCTAACAATAATTATTGTTATAGTATTAGTATAGACCTTAAATTGCTCAATTCCATAATATTGATATTTATGAATTTAGATAATAACAGTGCACGTTATTCTGGCGTCCATTTCAAGCCAGAAGATGTTGCTATTACATTGAATGAGGTAATATATATATATAGCAGGGTTGTAGGGGTTGGAGTTGGAAGACAAGGTCTGTGCCAGTGGATTAGGATGGAATGGCAGTTTACTGAGGAAAAGGCAAACGGATTTTGTAAAAAAAATTTTTAAATTATTATTACCAGATTGAATGTGTATCATCATTTTTTTCTTTATGTAATACTCAGTTAATTAAAGGATTGGTTATAGCTGAAGAAACATACAGAGTTCGTGGTTTTGTTGTAATATTGCTATTTTGTAGATGAAACATTCCTCGCTGCATAAGCCGATTATCTAATATAAATATTAGTATTTACATTCTACTCGCCAATGTTCGTTAACTAATAGTTCATAATCCACCCTGAAACATCTGATACCTTACTAATGAACCTATTAACAAACCGTTCATTTATGAAAATCAATAAATAGCTATGGCCTTTATTACATTCCATCCCATGATGACCTGGTATCCACTCGACTACTGAATAAATAAATAATACAAATTATTAAGTGAGATATATATTCGGTGTTCCCACTGGTAGACGCACTGAATGCGAGGCAGCGCTTTCGACAGACGATATCTCGCCGAGCACGTATGGGTGCCGGGTGGATGAAGCATGGACGGAGGTGGACGATGAGGTGCGAGGCAGATGATTGATGTGGGTTCCAGACAGGATTATCGGGTAGCCCGAGCAAAAAACTGTTTATCCGCCCCATCCCAGGCACCAACTCGCACTTTTTATTCCCTGCTCGCTTTGTACACTTTTTTTCACTAAAAATTTTTTTTCCGACCATCGATAAAGGTATATTATAATGTTCATATGGAAATTAATAAACAATTAATTCGTACTAATTCGAGATATGTCACTTTATAATAAGCTAAGCAATAACATATAGTTAATCAGGCATTAATTTAATTTTTACTTTTGTAGTATTAAACATATTGTATTTTAAACATATAAATTCAATAAAAAAATATCATCATCTCATTGTCATTAGTCGTAAGGCACAAAGTTTATATATTATCTTTCCTGTCAGTACTCTACGACTCTTTTAAAAATTTAAAAGCTCAATTATAAATAAGAAATTCCTCTCGACGCACGGTTCCACGTAATTATATCACTTCGAATAGTCGGGGATTAATCCCTGAATGTCAGCACCTATGGTCGCACAAGCTGCTTGTCGACCGAGGGCTTGTACCGATTGTCAAAGCCATCGGTCCATCTCGTACTAAAGAGAATTGCTAAAGCGATAAGTAAGGTAAAACTATCTTCTCAAATGAAATATATTTATTCTTTAATTATAATACCTCTGTTTGATATAAGCAAGCAATGAAATACATCTTTAACTGACCTAAAAACTATATAAAAATTATTAATAATAATATTATTAATCAAAGTGTTTTATGCGACTAATCATAATAATTATCATGTTTTATATGAAGATTCGTAATGATCAGATAAAAAGCGCTTAATTTATATGATGTGTTATCTTAAAAAATTTAGGGAGCCAGCAAAGCATAGGAGTTATAAAAAAACTCATATTGGGACATTAAAACAAAAAATAGCCTGGTCTAANTAATACCTCAAAAGCTATTAACATTTTTTTCGAAAAAGAAAAATAAGACTGTGTCAACTCATTAATCTTTTGGAGATAACTGAGAAATCCATCTATAAAGATATTATTATTCTGATAGTTACTGAGCTATTACTCCATTATACCCTACTTGCTTTACGGTAAATCTCCTTTTTTCCCTAGATTTATCTTCACTATTCCCAGGGACGTCCGTATATCCTGGTTTAGGGTATGCTGGTTTAGGGTGGCTCAACCCCTCCTTCCAAATACTTTCCACCGGCTATACCCTTTATCAGACTTGCAACCCAATTCCCACCTTACAGATCACCTCCGATTTAACCCCCCCCCCCCTCCCGCTATTCCCATGGTACCCTTGAACTCTATCCCCCTGCATGAAATTCCTCAACCACAAACCCATTTATTAAATGTTGAGCAACCTCCTTTTGGAGCTCATTACTTCTCCACATTCATCAGTTCTATTCTATTAAATACTCTCCCTGTTCAAATCCCGATTGTTTTCCACTCTTCTAGCACTTCATGAAGACTATTAGCGTAAATATGTTGCATACAAATATTTTGCTGTATTTTTGCACGCGTGCATGAAACGAGCATTTCATTCTTATGTAACAATGAAATTCTGATTGTAAAGCTATAAATATTATAAACTGATAAGTAAAATGCTTACTTTCATTAAATTTCATAAGTGAGTTGTATCTACCTAATTTAATATAAGCAATATCAGAACTCGCAAAAGTAGTTGAACTAAAAGCTTAGAATCTTGGAAAACTTAAATTTGAATTTAAATAGCATGAAACCCGTCTTCCTCACACTTATTGCTTCTTGAAATTCACGTAAAAAAATATATATATTTTTGCAGCCATATTATTTGTCGTATAAACACTATGAGAAATGATTTTCAAATTTTTTCTGCTTCATTAATTTATTATTTTCTTTCGCTTGTATTGACAAATAATTTCTTTAAATAATGCTTATTAAAATGAACGTTAATATGTGTGAAAAAGTAAACTATTGGAAGAGATTAACAGCGATATTTTTTCTGTCCCATGTTCCCCCAAGGGTGAGTCACTCTGATACCCCTGCTAACCCTCCAAGAGAGACAGATTTCTTCATGTAAGTTGTCATGAAGAGATTTCTTCGTGTAAGGGAACCGGAAGGTCCCCTATTCTACTTCAGCTTATGATTGACCGGTAGACCTGCTCTTCTTCCCTCCGATTAGAAGAAGCCTGGAAGTGACAGTACTTATGCCCTAAGTAACGTTTGTGACATCCTTAAAGCCACCTACCGGTCGTAATGAAGGCCCACCGAGGGTTACTTAGAGGGGTAGGCAGGCGTTTATGGAGATCAGAAAGTCTAGGGGATGCTAATCAGTGGGGTGCGGATTTTAGTTAGTAGAGCTCTCCTCATAGTCTGCTATCATTTACATTTCAGAAGATCAGTGGCTTTTAGTAATTTCCCTTAAGTTTAAATAGCCTTTGTCCTTCATTGTCTTTCCTCATTTCTGTTGTAACCCTGAAGAAGCTCAGAGCATTATGAGCGAAAGCTTGATTGTTAAAAATAAAATGACAATGCCCAAAACGGAAGAAGAATTTATGAATGAATATTTTATTTGGTTGTATAGCATGACAATGTCGGCTCCTTCGAGTGTAAGACGAACTTCTTGTCTTTCTCGTAGGTTAGGCTCTCGCCAATGTAGAGGGAATTGAATGAGATACCTGGCGCGTCCTGGTAGCACAACTGGCAAGTGCACCGGCCCGGATAGNAAATATATTTTTAGATTCTGCTATGTAGCATCAGCGAAGATCGGTTGAAAATTTTATTAAGGTCATCGTACACAAGTGAATAGCTTTCCCCACGGAATAGGTTTTCCCATTTGTCTATTTTAAATCAACCTTTTTCTTTTAATGCATATTTAAATGCAATAAAATGGTTGAATCAATAATCAGAAACCAATCTACTTTACGGTTTTTATATATTAGGAAAATGCTCAAATGCCAAGATTGCCTAGATAGAAAGTTTCCTCAGCAAAAAAAAGAAGAATAAAATCAATATATACTTAATTAAATAGTGATAATCGCGATTTGAATAACACCGAGGCAAAGTGCGGTGTGTGTAAATTAACAGCTAAAAATTGGGAAAATAATTACATAATTAAAATCATGATGATAATTGAGGTAATTTAATCCCACATTTTATTATTAATTTAAACCCTACAGGGAACTAGAAATAAAAAACTCTGTACCTCAGCTTGGGATCGACCCCGGGTAACCTACTATCCGGCCAGGTGCGTTAACTAACTTCACCACCTAAGAATTATTCTGGAAACTAGAAATATTCCCTCGGTGGCGTAGTTGGTTAACGCACCCACCAGGATAGTGTGGAACCTGGGTTCGATACCCGGCTGAGGTAAAGAGTTTATTTTTCTACCTCTCTATACGATTCAAATGAATTATATAAATAGTTTCTACAATTAATATTTTTAGAAAACATTCAAAATCCCACAAAATAATTTTTATACAGGAGGAAAGAAGGTAGTGGATTATTTGACATTTTTTTTTTTTAGTACTCAGAATTTGATGAAAGCTATGATAGATATGCCTACGAGTGGGTTGGGAAAATGATAAAAAATAAAAGACAAGGAGGGAAAGTGAGGGCGAGGGTTGAAAGGGGGAAGGGGTTTATGGCGGAGCACTCAGCTGGGAAGCGAGCGATCCTCAAGCATATATTCTATATAAAACCCATCAGAGAGCTGCTGCGAGTGGGCGGGAGGGAGGGAGAGGCGATCTTCAGACAGTGAGCGAGAGAGAAGGGTGTGCCAGAGGAGGGTGAGGTACGAAAGAGGACGGAAAATAATACTCTTAAGAGTGTCAGCAGACGGGGGCCTAACCCAAACTTAGTTTACCCTCCGTTCCCAACAGCAATTGGCGACCCTCAATACACCCCCTCCCCTACCTTCTACCATCTCTTTTCTCTCTCACGGCCCTCTTTAATCTCTCTCTCTTTCACACACACTCTCTTGCTCCTTTCTACCCCTCCCCCCACCACACTTCCGCCCTTTCTCTCTCACTCAATAAAGCTTTTATAAATTCACAAAAATTATTAGGAAGGTATTAATACCATGAGGCATTTTTTCTATATTAAATTTTTACAACATTCACAGAAGAAATAGCTATTCCCGTTTATATATATATATATTGCGTATACTGTAGAGTACAGAATGTAAACACATACATACAATAAGGGGGAAGACCAAAGTAAAAATTCTGAGTCACTAACAATTTGTGTTCCGTAAACAAATTTTTCGCATTAATTTTGTGTTTGAAAATGCTCCAGTTTTTAATTATATTAAATTAAAATGTTTTTAAATACAAAAATATAAAAGTAAGTTTATTTAGAGAAGAGGAAGTCCAATACTTATAATATTAATATCATTATCATCAAGGGTTTGCTTGAACTTTAAAATTTAATTTATGATAATTTAATTCTAAGAGCCAAAATTATAATTCCGTGAAATTCGGTCCGTCATTTAGTTTAAATGCACAAACATACTCGAGTTTGTTATTCAGCAATGTTTGACCGATTGAATGGGAGAATGACCTAAAATGTCAAGTGTAAGTAAAAAAGTATTACTGATATTGGATATGGGGTATAGGGGTTTTGACGAAAACAGGACCAAAATGAGTGAAGGTTTAGGGGTTCTAAATAGGGAGCAATCAATTTCAATATTTATTTTTACATTCATTACTTCTATATAACACGTTACGATTCTCCTGAGCCATCTCCAGTGCTAAAACTATTAAATATTATATTCTTTTAAAAATCCTAGTGAGTAGTTATCTCTTTATATTTAGACACTAGACCGTAAAGATGAATAACCAGATATACGTTTACGTAAACAGCTTCAGGCGTAAATTTGTAAAAGCTAATTTAATATCGTTTGGAGAGCATCACTTCTCTGGCTCCACCTATCTACCTTCGTAAATATCAGGTAAATAATCTAAAAGGTTATTTCCACTACCAATGAATATAGAACTATCATACCTTCTATTATCCGTCTTAATTGGTTTCTGCAAACCATCTGGCCAACAGAAGATGGTTTGCAGAAACCAATGAAGACGAATAATAGAAGGTATGATAGTTCTTAAATACCATTCATAATTTGCGTACTTTCTTAAAATTGATTAAAATATATTTGGTAAAATTACATTTTTTCATGATCACAAATATATTGGTATTTTTTTTAGTATAGGTCTCCCCGTTCCCCTCCGTACAGATTTCAACCGTAATCAGCCCTTACAAAGGTGTTCTAAAAGAAGCTTAAATTCCTAATTCGGTTTTATTATTTTAATATTGCGGATTATATATATATATATCACCATTCTAAATT
>KZ807055.1:420480-439218 GCA_000696205.2 Oncopeltus fasciatus
TATATAATATATAATTAACATATATGCACATCAATTTTTCCCTCTGCTTTTTATATCTACAGCTATAATTTAAGCTTGTCTATTAAAAAATCCTTTCTTAATGTATTAATTTTACTTAACATACATACATATACAATGAATTTACCTTTATTTGACCACACATCTTGCCTTTAATTGTATGAAGTGTAGTTTTACATGTATTATATATATTTTACATCTTTATAATGTAAATAAGTTTCGACGGATCATATTATACACATATTAGGAGGTTAGTTATCCCATAGAATATTATATTTGAAATCCTTCAAACAGGAAATCATACTAAGGAGTTCCTCTGTATTGTAGTCTATGAATATTTGCATCTAAACTTCCCTTGTCATGTAATTTCTATCTATTATAAAAAATAAATGTGTGTTCTTTTATAATTTTTCCTAATTTTCTTAGTATACAATTTAATAATTTTCTTTAGCTCTAAGCTAAATAATACACCTGCTGCAATGAAGAAACTATTATTCGCACCTGCCACTTCCCCGTCTCCTTAGGTCGACTTATTCCGCTCAATGAGATTAACTCAGTTGTTCTTTCTCAAAATTTAAAAGCGCCATGCCTATCCATTAAGAAAAAACTAATTCTGTTAAAATTTTAAGTTTAATTTCTATCAGCAGATCCATTACATTTATTTTATCTATCAACAAATTGAGTTTTATTTAATATTTCGCCCGCAAAACATATAAAAAATTTTTTTTACTCACACTTGACATTTCAGGTAATCCCTTACTCATACAGGTCAGGTTTTCTTTATAACCGGTCAGATTTTTATTTAAAATTTTGTAGATTAAACTGAAAGTTTACGATGGACCCCAGCCTCTAATTTTTAACTTCTAAATTTCTCTATCTAACTCCTACAACATTTTCTACTAATAAACAAAAATGTTTTGAGTTGTATTTATCTAAATATGTATTCCCCTAAACTTAATATATACACCGAAGAAAATTTTTATTTTTGATTCACTTGAAATTTTGTATTTGAAAGCTATTGTATTGAAACTACCTTGACAAGGATAACTGGGATCCTCATACCTTCTATTATCCGTCTTCATTGGTTTCTGCAAACCATCTTCTGTTGGCGAGCTCTTTCGGACACTGTCCATCTTCTGGCCGAATACATACGTTCACTGTCACGGTCCGTATTCAACTGTGGTCCTGGGTTGTTTGTTGGCTGAAAACTGGGATCCGTTTGTTGGCTGACACACGCATGTCATGGACTGGGTAGGGTCAAGGAAACATCGAAATAATTTATCATGAGAGAGCTATATTTCTTTTCAAATCGCTAAAAGATAAATTTTTAAACGGTATACTATAAATGTTAAATAATGGTGTGCACATGTACAGAGAACATTAATAAAAACATAATGCTCCAAAAAATAATTTTAAAAAAACTTAGAAGAAGAGTTTGTTGACCGTAGATGTTATTCTAAGATGATTTTAGTTGGGATTCGGTCAAGGTAGATCCAAAAAACACAAATTTGAAAAATGTATTTTTTAATAAAGGATTATCTGCCAACGTTTCCATGGAGTCATGGCCATGTTAACATGTGAACTTAGGGACAGGACGTCCTCTCACATCTTCATGATAGCCCTGATGATGGCTTACAATATAAGCCGAAACGTTGGCAGATAATCCTTTATTAAAAAATACATTTTTCAAATTTGTGTTTTTTGGATCTACCTTGACCGAACCCCAACTAAAATCATCTTAGAAAAAAAACTTAGGTTTGAAACTTGTAATTACACAAGAAGCTTGAAACGTTTTTTCATATAACATCAAGTAAAATAAAAGAAAATGAATTAAGACATACCTGCCTTTCTCTCAAACTCCTAAATAAAGATGGCCTTCAGGAACATCATGAATGCTCGAAAAAAAAGTTTCAAACTAGCTAGAATTTAAGGCCTACGTCTGGGCTGAATATGAAAAAAAAAATAGAATCAGGTCTATAAGTCATAATATAACAAATAATGAATAAATGAAAATATAAAAATGTGTGTAATCATCTATATAAAATGCATGAAAAATGGATAATGAACATATTGGAGAGAAAAAAAAATGTATTTATAATATTCTTAGAGTAACATACCAAATAGGGTGATGGGGAGGGAGAGACTTGTCCTAAAGAGATTCTTTTTTTTAACAATTATCATTATCCATGTTCATTATCCAGTTTTCATGCATTTTATATAGTCGATTACACACATTTTTATATTTTCATTTATTTATTCTATGTTAGGTTATGACATCCAGACATTATATTATTTTTTGCGTGTTTCTTTTGCTTATTCGGCCCTGATGAAGGCCTGAATTAGGCAGAAACGTTGACTAAAATAAAAACTTTTCTGGTTACAAATTAGTTTTTATTCTACAACTACCAAGACCAAATTCCTGATTATTCTTTCTTTATAAGACGTGACCGTCAACAAATTTACCTACAAAATTAAAGAAACTAAGTTCGATATTAAGGTTCTTTCTCAAGCCATTGGACGCATTTTCTAATTGTTGAATTAGTCAAATGGGAGGGTTGAAACGACCAAATTCTAATCTAAAGGGTTATTTCCACCAATGAATATACAATTAACATTCCTAAAGGTGTCCGTAGTCACTATCAGAAAGCGCTTGCCGTTAGGACTTTAAGACAGTAAATGACCAATTCATTGCACCATAATTAGCATAATTAACTTAGGAAAATAATTTAAAGAGTAAACGGTGCAATACACAATTTATTTAATAATTAATGTATATTAAAGTGTTCGTTGGATTTTTTTTGTTAATATATGCATAACTCAATGCAGCTTTAGACATTTAGTCCCACACGAATGATTGGTAGAGAGGATTAAGAAAGCAAAAGCTGAATAATCGCAAATATATTTGTTAAAATTAAAATTCTGGAAAAAAAATATATGTTAGCTAACACTAAGTGAGGAATATAATAATGAACCAGGTGGATCAAATGCCGCCTTTCACCTCAATCATCTCTGGTGGCAATAACTTCTTTTTTTTTTTTTTTCTTTTTTTTTTTTGCTGGGTTAGCCTCCCTTGCAACCACTAAGGGTCATTGGAGGGAGGGGCTATCTACAGGTTGCCACCCCATTCTAAACACCCATGGCTCAGGACAAGCTTCTATATTATAAATAAAAGATTGACCTGGGCGGGATTTGAACCCGCGGCGTCAGGATTGCGAGACCCGTACGGATCCCCTGAGCTAGCCTGGCGCCCCACAATAACTTCTTCTTCAACAGTAATTTGCATTTTTATATTTCCATATGTAATGAAACATGGGAAATTTTATAGTTTATACAGCACGATGAACGTTTAGTTTCGTGGTGAGAAAACTTCAAAAATATACAAAAATGTTGAAAACTTGTCATTTAATCTACTGAACTATTTTTGTAGTAACTTACTCTGGCACGAGGCGTGGGGAGGGCGGGTAAGGAACAAAAAAAATATAAATCGATATATAATTAAACAAGACCTGTCAGTCTGTAGGGTGATAAAATTGCGCTTCTCGTCCATCGTGACTTATCTCTAGTGTAAGAAGTCGAGCTAAGGGATGTACGACTGAGCTGAAGTCTGCTTGCGTGTACGGCGGCGCAGAACTTTGCCGATCTGAACCACCCCGACAGCAGCCAGGACATCGTCCCATGCCTCCAACCCCAACGGCCTTATCGCATTAGTCACCTTCGCTCCAGTGACGTAACTCACCCCAACTTAGAACTTTCCTTGCACTTAAAATTCCTGAGCTCGCTCACATGACAGACCTTCTCTCTCTCTCTCAATTCTCCTCGCAAGGAAGGGAGGGGAGTTATAAATAGTTTTGTCGCTATTATGTAGACTAAAATCAATAGCGTTCAGTGTGTATTAGTAGACATTCCGTTGAAGCCATGGAAAAATGTCAAAGGATCGTCACTAAATCTACTTTAGAGAAGGATAAGAAAATATCTCGTTAAAAATTAAATATATACGTATATCTAGCGCCAGAAATTTTTAAAATGGTTAATTTAAATTTGGTATTTCAGCATCGTTTTATAAACCGTTGTATGAGTTTGTAAATGGCTGAAATCGGCCTAAGGAGAGGGGGTTTATTGGAATTCCAAAATTTTAAAAACTTAATTTCTTAATTCCTAGTTACAATTAGGGTATTACGAAATAAAAAAAATGAAATAAGCAAAATACGTTTAAAACGTTTTATATAAAAATTTTTATTGAATAGAATAAAAAAAAAATATTTAAGAAAAACTCATGTTAAGGAAGACATTTAAAAAGTAACAGCTACGGAAGCCACAACTAAATACATGCTTCAAATAATAATTTTACAGAATTTAGCAACATAAATATTGAAAAATACAATTAATTTAGAAGAATAAGTAAATTTGTTGATTAACTGAAAAAAAGGGCAGTAGATTTACTTATGCAGAATTTCCGATAAAGAAAAATGTCTATGTAATTTCCAAAATAAAATCGCATCAACATCTTCTTGTTAGTTTGTGATTATCTTAATTGAAACCTCTTCACTATGTCTTCTTTAAGTGATAATGGGAAAAAAACTATTTGATTGAAATCTATCAGATGTATTCTTTCTTTAAAGTTTAATAATAATAAAATTCCACCTTTCAGATTTTTTTTTCTTTTAAAATAACAGCAAAGGTTTATAATAAATACAAATTACACATAAAGAAAATATTTCAGCCATATTGGAAATGTAACCCTCGTCTCCTGATTACAGCCCCGTTGCACCAATCAGTTTGCTAGTTGGGTTCTGATGAGTCTGTGTTTACACGTACACAGATCCTCCTGCCTCGCCTACAGATCTAACTAACATGTCTACCCTCGGAAGGCAGACTAGCTGCTCAGTGCGAGACAGACATCTGGGAGGTCGGTGAGACTTCCAAAAAGCAAGATGGAAGTAGAGTCCAATCCGTGTTACCAGGAGGTCCAGGCTTGGAAGAAAATAGTCTTCTTTAAATCTGATAATTGATTAACATTCCTCATTATATCTCCAACTATTGTGTAAAACTTATTTTCTTAAGTCAGATGAGCTTTTCTTGTGTTATACAAAGCACTGAGAGGCAGTGAGATACAATATATGAAGACGATATTTCCTACATTGTAGGAAACTGTTTTAGGAAAAGTCTGTCTCAAGAATAATTATTTCTTACTTGGAGTTAGTTAATTGACCGTCCAACTTTATAAAGAAGAATTGGTAGAGAATTTGGTCTTCTGGTTTAAAAAAAATAAAAACAAATTTGTAAACAAAAATAATTTCTATAGTTGCCAACATTTCGGCATAAATTTGAGGTCTTCTTCAGGGTAATGAGGTAAGATGTCTCCTGCTCTAGGATAACTAAACCATGACCCCGAATGAAATAATACAGTATTATTGTCATAATTTAGTTATCTATAGCAATAGTCTCTCCCTCAATCACCATCATTCCCCTGAAGGAGGCCTGAAATTTAGCCCAAAACTTTGGCAACAATATAAACTTTTTTCTTTTAAAATTTTTTTAAAAATTTATTTATTCAAATCTACCACTCCTTTTTTATAATACTTTCTTAGGGTTAAGCACGAAGATATGAATGTAAACATATTAGTTATTTGTTTCAGTGTAAAAAAAAAATAATAATAATAATAATGTCCTGTGAGTGAATAAAAAAGCTGTATATAGAGAACAAAAGAAAGGTTATCTGAGAAGAATTTTTTTTTTTCGTTTACTCACATTTTCCCGTTGAGTTTCCTCTGAGTAGAAAAAATGGTGA
Organism: Oncopeltus fasciatus; assembly: GCA_000696205.2. Classification (NCBI taxonomy): domain Eukaryota; kingdom Metazoa; phylum Arthropoda; class Insecta; order Hemiptera; family Lygaeidae; genus Oncopeltus; species Oncopeltus fasciatus. Next base: position 426,287 of record KZ807055.1, read on the forward strand.
GACAGAAGGACAAATAACAGTCATTGAAGTGGGAAGCGCAGGTTGACCAAAGCGGTCCGAGCATACAAAAGAGATTGGGATTACAAACAGTAGTGTTCCCTCCCCGGCCAGACAAAGAAGGTGAGTTTGGAGGTTCGCCACACATTGTATTCCCCGGCCCCTTTGTTCTAGCGTTAGAGTCCGTGCGAGAGTCGCGGCCGGCAATCTGGGCCACTTCCGATCCAGGCCCGAGAATGAGTTCCGATCAGCTGGAGTTAGAAAACGTCTTCCATCGCGCTCGACATATGCTTCTTCACCATAAAAACGTGTAGTTCTTCTTAGGGGAGGAATGTTTAAATTTCACATTTGGATTCCATCAACAACCAGAAAACTTTTAAATGTTAACCCTCCTTTCGACCACTTACGGTCAAGGAGGGAGGTGCTATTTAAACATCCATGGCTCAGGACAAGCATTTACTAATAAATAAAAGATTGCCCTGGGCGGGATTCGAACCCGCAGCTCAAGGATTGTGAGACCCAAACGGATCCCGTATAAATTTATTGGCGTAGCTCATCAAAACTAAATATAATGGAGATAGAAAAATATTTTAAAAAAGAATAAGATATTTATCTCACTGTCGGACTTAGTAAAAAACTATTTATTTTTTAACAACAATGTTATTATAAATATTAAATAAATAAGAGAATTAATATGGTTGAAGAATATTTATATATATTTTATTTATTTTTTAATCATGGTGTTTGTATAAAAGCTTAATAGCTTAATAATTTACGCAGAGAATTTGTTGTGGTTCGGTCAAGGTTGATCCAAAAAAATACAATTTTTAAAAAATGTTTTTTTTAATTATCTGCCGACGTTTCGGCTTACACTGTAAGCCATCTTCAGAGCTATCATGAAAGCGAGAGGAGACTTGTTGTCACCTGGATCAAATGTCCATGTCTGAGAGTTGACCGCTCAGTCATGAAGGTTATTTTAGTCTCATAAATTAGATGCCTAAATAAATAAAAAAAACCATAAATGAGAGAGTAATTTTAACTGACCGTTAAATTTTATTTATTAACTAAAAGTGTTACAAAAACGAATGCCTTGCGTTGATAAAATTCCCTACGTCCTACTACAAATTTTGTGCCTTTCACTTTGAATTACAGATATTTAAATGGGTTTATTTTTGTTATTCTCCCATTCAACTACTTAGAGAAAATCAACAAATTACCACACTATTTGAATCGTCCTTAATCCCCAGCAAGTCTATATTTCTCAAGAAAAGCATGCTCAAGTCGTTACTCGAACCAATTGTGTTTGCGGTATTTTATTTCACCCATCTGTTCCCGAAGAGCATGCAGGCGCAAAAATCTCTCGTCACGGTGGGAAGTTGACCTCGGACGGCCTTGTCCGACACTTCTTGTATGCCCTCTAGTTCGACGGTGCCTATTAAGCACCCTGGACACTACGGATTGTGACCGCTGGAGCCGTTGCGCAATATGCCTTTGAGAAAACCCTTCTTCACTCAAAACAACAGCACGAATTGATTCCTCTTCGGTCAATGCTCTTCTGTTGGCCATCACAACGTTCTTACTAAACTCACAAGTAAAAACTAAAGTCTCTTAAATGTTAGAAAATCTTCAATAAGAAGAATCTTTGCTAACAACTAACCATTTACTGATAGGAAGAAAGAAAAGAAGTGGATTAACTGACCCTTTTCTCCATAAACGGGTGGGAATATAAACAGGTACAGGATTAACTGGATAAGATACAACACAAAGTCCAGTCTGGGGCAATGGAATTTCTATTTTTATCTCTTATGTAATAATAATATAAATATTTGTAAGTGATCCTTTAATTTTGTCCGGCAGTGTATGCTATCGCAATAGCTTTCTTACAAATCAGCCCCCCTCCCACCACCACACCCGCTCCCGCATTACAATCTATAATTAAGTTTCTGCAAGCAATGCGATACTTCTCTTGGCCAATCATATGACACCCAAATAATGGAGATAGATAAACAGCCATGTACCTGATTATATTAAATTTTACATATAATATGTGCCCTAAAAGATTCCAAAAGACCAGATTGATTGAGAAGGCTACCTTATTTGTCAGCCCAGCAAGAGATGAAATATCGGGAGAGGCATAAGATGAGTGAGTAATATGGCAGGCTGAATGGATGGGGAGTAGGTGGGGGGGGGAACGTATTCCTCCCTCCCTCCCTCTCTCTCTCTCTCTGCCCTTCGCCACCCTCCCACCCCCTCAACCCTTACGTGATTTCACCAAATTTTAATTTTCGTAGGGGGAAGAGCCAGCTGCTCTTTTTCCTCCATCCCTGACACCTAATCATACGGGACCAACTTCTTTGAATCTGACCCACCTTTTTACAGGTTCCCTGGGGAATGATACTTCGTCTTAAGTATCCAAGAGAACATTTATTTAAAAAAATATTTTCAAAAGCTGTGCAATTATATAAATATTGCAAATATATGCAGAATACTATCATCCATCGGCGACCTATTCATTTGAAATTACAGTCAGAGTCTAATCATTATGAAAATTAACCCAAAAAGTTTGCTTTATTTAATAGGTTGTTCACAAAAATAAGAAATGTCTATATGCCATTACATATCCTTAATGAATAATTTAAAAAATAGACTATAATTTTTTTTCTTTTAAAAATATATGCAACTAATAAATTATGACTTTCATAAAAGAAAAAAATATTTATATACTTTATAATATAAGCTCTCATACTTCAATTGTTAATCGATTAAGATGAGTTTCAAACATCATACCATTCTATGTTATAAATTATATATATATAAGTCCACAATTCTTAAAATTATTATACTAAATACGGCAGCTGAGCTTTTTTCACAAGTTGTGAGAAAAGGTAATTAACTGCTAAAAATCGGTAAAGGAGAATATTATTTTTAAGAAAAACAAATTGTAAAATCTTAGTTCTGTAGTTTTATTGTTTCCAAAAAAAAGTATATAGAAAATAATTTAAATAAAACTTTATTAGTTGTTACATTCTACAAATTTTTGCATCTTGTAATATGCCAGTTAATATTCANGCTTCAAGAGCCCGACGCTCGGAACACGGAAACTAACACTAATAAAAATAAAATATTGTTTATATTATTTATACATTTTATAGTTAATGTATGGGACTATAGGGATAATTTCAGGTCCCACAATCTAGCCAATGCTGGTTAAAATCACGTGCTGGGCAAGCTTTTATCAATAAATAAAAGCTTGTCTGAGCCATTGTTGTTTAAAATGTGCTGGTAACCTGTAGATAGCCTCTCCTTTCATGACCCTAAGTGGTTGAATGGGGCGCTAACTTTTATTTAAAAAAAGTCTATGTCCAACAAACCATTTTAATAGAAATATGTATAAAAGGAGATATGTGAAGATGAGGGATAGAGGAGGGTGGAGACCCCCATTCGCTACTGCCAATTCCATCCTTCCATGGTCTTCATCATTCCTTCTCGAGTTACTCTTTTCTCCTTCCGTCCATCTTCAACGGGAGTTTGTCTTCTTTAAGTATCTCCTGCTTTAGGGACTTTTTTGACAAAGGATAAACAAAATCATTTTAAATGTTATCCTTGAGACGATGTATCCAGACAAAATATATAAATATAACCGGACAAATGAGGAGCAATATTTCAGCCCTTTCCTAGCTGTTGTTTTACTCTTTCTTGTTTAGCTCGCTGAAGAATTCGCCAGAGACTTACTTATGTTGAAAAATCGCTGGTCTCGAACCCCGTCCTCTTAAAGTGGTCCTGGGTGGAGGGGGCTTTTAATAATATCCAATCCATATTCACCGCACCAACTCTCTCTCCCTCCCAAAATATATTCAGCTTTTACCCCGAATATATTACAAGCCTTGCTTGCGAGACCCTACTGCTTTCCTCACCTAAACAATTTTTTACTGTTTTACAAACCATGCCCTTTTTTTAAGTGTCGAATAATCGATGGTTTATCAAATACTTTGTTGATTTACTCTAGCGTTTACTGGAAGGCATTGTTTCGTAAAACCGTGATTTTATCTCGGCTACTCTTTCAGATAAGATGGAGGAAGCTAAGGATATTATATCCATATATGTGTTAGGGATGTTTGTTAGTGTGCCTTATAGAGTGAGCGAAAAATACTTTGTCTCATAATCGCCAAGAATTTCAGTCATTTCTCGATCGTTTTATCAATCATCAAATAGTTAATATTTATATTTTTTTATCCAATTTTAAATCTAAAATAAGTTTGCGAAATAAATTTTAGAAACGTTCAATTATTTTATATCTCTTTGAAATATTTTTTAACCAAAAAAAAAAAAAACAATCTCATAATAAACCATATAGACCGAGGGAGTAAATATATGTTAAGGATGTATTTATTCTCGAATCACGGCACACTGGAGAAAACGTGAATTTAGCAGACCAATCTGACATCAATGAAGAATGGATCCCAATTGAAGCTGGGTGTTTCCTAGGAGCACTGGGTCATTACAAACAGAAGCACAGAAAGGAAAAGAACTGTGAGCATTGAATATGGGAACCTTAGCTATGGAGTCGTATAACTTAGCCACCAGGCCACCATGCCTCCAGTGTGTATATCTGTATACTTTTTCAATAGACTTACCTATTTTAAGTAATAATATAGGTAAATAATCTAAAGGGTTATTATCACTAACAATGAATATAGAACTATCATACCTTCAATTATCCGTCTTCATTGGTTTCTGCAAACCATCTTCTGTTGGTGAGCGCTTTCGGACATTATCCATCCTCGTGGCCGAATACAAGTGTTCATTGTTACTGTCTGTATTCAACTATGTTGATGATCAACACATGTATTTGGCCACGAGGATGGTTAATGTCCGAAAGCGCTCGCCAACAGAAGATGGTTTGCAGAAACCAATGAAGACGGATAATAGAAGGTATCATAATAATATAGGTATGGATATGATATCGGGAGTAGGGATATCAAAATTTGCGATTTTGTTAAACGAGAAAGACATATTTAAAGTATGTCCACTATTTTCTTGATTTTCTTATCAATTATTATTGTAGATGCCTATAAAATCGAGAAAATTAGACTTAATGTTCAAAAATAATGTTTAATAAAAAACGCAGAAAATAAATTTACATAGTTAAATTAAAATCAATTGATAGGGAACAATATTCAGTTAATTTAATAATTTAATTCATCAAGAGTGAAGTTTGACTGAATGTATAAGTTTAGATATAAATGTTTATTAATTAAATGAGAGAGGAATGTCAATGGTTCAGACAGATCCATTTAAGAGCATTTTTTCTGGGCGCATCAAAGTTGAATGCAGTGTTCGAGTAATGATACTAACTAATAAATGAGATAACTTCAATTGTCAGTTCACTCGAGCAACAATGTGTTTGAAGCTCTGCAGCGGACATGTCCCCTCCACCTTACTACATCAAGTTAACTATTCATTTGTGGTGATACAATTTGTCATTTCTCTTTAATTCATTTAGCTTCATGTGAATATGATGAATTGTGAAATGAGTTATTATTTTATCATATATATTATACACTTTATAATATTGTGATACTTGAGAATTTTTACAAAAGCAAATCGCATATTTTAGCATAGAACATGATTTAGCCTTGACTTAACTCCAAGGCTACATGTAAAAAAAAAAAAAAACGTTTTCCCCCGATATATGGGCTCTCAATTTTACCTCATATTTATTTCTTGGAAATATGAAATTTGATCAATTTTAAATAAACAATTTATAGTAATTACCACTCGTCAGCCATTTAATATCCATGGTTTAGCTGACCTTTGGTTTTAGTATCGAGGAAAGGTTCGGTATTCGATCTACGTTTTTATAAATAGTGACGTATTTGTGAACGAAAAATGTTTGCACTTCTAGATAAAGCAAATAATTCACAACAAAACTTACAAGTCTCAATGGTTCAACTTCCATTATCCTAGATACTAATGTATCTCTGAAATACATGATTAACAACCCCCGTGTACTAATACTTAATATTTCGACTCCCATCCCTAGAGCCATTTAGTTACCACAACTCTTACGATACAATATCTCTCGTATGTATATATATTGAACGAGAAGATGCTTGGGATTTGGTCAATGAATTTTTAAATTAAAAACTAATTTCTGTACCATAACTTATTATTTGCACCGGCATTTCGGGCTAAATTTAAGACTTTTTTCAGGGCAGCAAGAATAACCAAAAAAACTATATCAAATGTCTACAACCATAGTACAAGATTACTAATTACTAAATCGTACGATACAATTCGTCATTTACTCTTATTTATGTCCATGTTTAATGAAGCATTAGAAATCTTCTCAGATAATACTGTCCAGCATGATGGATTTTTTTTAAACTTATTAGCATGATTAAATAGCATTTAAAAGGAAAATAAACGTTATATCCTGTGTGATTACTGAGTTTTATGAAGTAAAGTACTATACCAAACGCAAGATCATGAAATTTGAATCATTCTTCATGATCTGTTCCACGTTATGTTTTACTGAATACTAAAATTATTGATATTGTTACAGGCTACGGGTCACTATACAGAGATAAATTTAAGTTAATTTATTGTCAAACATAATTACATCTCCTAATTACAAAATAACCTACTGCAGCTATTGCTCTTAATAATAAATAAAGAACTAGAAAATATAAATATATAAATAACTTACGGCTAATGAATTATGTAATATGTACAAATAAATTAAATATGCTTAAATACTAAGAGGCTTCAAGAGCCCGACGCTCGGAACACGGAAACTAACACTAAAAGGGGTTCTGCTTTTATAACTTCCTGGGCATGGCGTGCCAATTCTCGAAGGGTCTTAATACGGATTTCCAAGTAAACCTGCTTCTCTGCCGAGGAGACAAAGGAAGCAGGTGATATCCTTCAATTGGCTCCTTCCCGTAAAGGTCTGGTCCACACGCATTCTACTTTCCCAGTCTTTAACAATATATTGTATGAAAATGGTGATATTGATTGCATGTACTCATACATTGAACCATTTTTATAAGTTTTTAATTTCTTTTTTTAACCATGTAATAATAACAATAAAAACAATTATCAATTTCAAACGACTTGAGAGAATTTGTAATATGATTTGTGATCAGTCTTACACACCATGACTTGGAAACCAATTTTGCATTTAGTGAGACCATTGAATAGAAACTTCTAACCCATAGGTTTCAGCCGCATGGTCAGAGAGTAGATGCCATGTCGAACAAAAATTACTTTCAATAAAATAATTCGCTTTAAAAATATAATTATTTTATAGCATTAGTAGCACATTTTAAGCGGAACTAAAGAGTACGTCCTGCTCTTTTTAATTTTTTTTTTTTTTTTTTGTTATTTTCTTTTATCGAAATCCCTGATCAAGTTAGCTGAATTTAGGCATTATACATAAAAAATGGGAATTTACATACACTGTAATGTGAAGTTTAAAAAAGCAGTACATTGGAAATCAGATGTTTTTATGTAGCAAGCAAAAAACCGCCTAAGCAAATCCGTTATTCATGACTAACACTTCAGTAATCAGCTGGAGTAATATATAATTCTCTGCCATCTACTATATTAAGTAATATATTCGAACAATTTTCTATAAATACTTAGACGTATAGTGGTAGAGCGAGCTAGATAAAACAGTAGAGTGTATTTTATTTTCGAATTCATGGTTAAATATAATTTTTTATGCTACTATTTACAGGAAATAGCGTCATAATTCTCGTCTTACACTATCACGATTACATTTTTCCTCCCTATCCCAAGATAATTACGAAGCAGATTAAGAATAAGTCCAGTCACTATGGAGATAAGAAAAGGATGGGTCATGATCCAATTGAGATTCGAATGAAATGAATCATTGATAGAACTTCAACGGCGGCAGTATTCTAGTAGAGAGCTGTGGAGGATTCCTTCTATTCTACCCCTGATAAAAGGGACCTCGTTGGAAATTTGGATATTTACGCTATCGCAGCAAACTTTTAAAGGGCGGCGAGCGACGGCCGTAGTCATCGCTTTTTTACCGCCCCCCTCACAGAAGTTAGAAACACTTTTTTACGACTGGAGTACCGTAGAACCAGTAATGAAATTTCCAACTGTCCACTTTCCATTCATTTCCTAGTCGTTCTCATTCCCTTTCATCCTTTCTTTTCTTAAGCCCTGCTACTGGTAAGTAGGTAATTGCAATTCTTTCACAAAGTCAATTTTTCTTATTTTTTCTTTTTTTTTTTATTATTTATTCCAATGAAGATTGCTCATTCAAAGTATTGGTATTACTTTGATTTTGTTAATTGTGGAAAAATAATTTACAAATAATATATATTGTAAATTTTTTTAATATAAAAACCTCTCAACCTTAAAAAAAACACTTTTTGATCCGTAAAGAAACTAAGCAAAGTCTATGAAAATTTGAAAATTAATGTTAAAATTAGTTCTAACATTGATTTAAACAATAATTTAATCCAGTGTTTCGATTTGGTAAACTTCTACTGAGAATTAAGGATCAACANAAAAAAAAAAAAAAAAAAAAAAAAAAAAAAAAAAAAAAAAAAAAAAAAAAAAAAAAAGCATAATTTTGAATAATTATTTGATTGACTCGTATTGCGTCTTTACGTTCGAACAATATAGCTTCAAAACTTTCCTAAACAGCTTTTGACATTGAGAGTGAACTCAACAGCTACTCTTCGTAGAGATCCGATACGTGGAATGTAACGAGTGATTGGAACTTGTCTGGTTTGACAAATCGATATGCAGGAGTAAATATATCGACTTACCATACTTGAACTACTTCCACCCTCTCACTGTGGTTTTTCCCCGTGATTCTCATCATCAAAACTCCGACATGTACGCTATCATGGAAACCTTATTTGCTAGAGCCCAGTCCATGATGGAGTCCATGTTAAATCCCTTCATTAATCTTATTACAGCCCTAATTGCCAGCTTTCCTGTTCCTTAACCATGAATTTCCAAACCAGCAAATTCCTCACAGTTCTCTTAAGGAATGCCAACGGATTACATACACATAAACACGAATTGACATTACTTCTCAGTGATAGAAATGTTGACGTCGCACTAATAACTGAAACACGACTTACGTCACGAAAATACATCAATATACCAGGGTACAGAACTTATAGGACCGACCACCCAGACGGGAAAGCCCATGGTGGGACAGCCCTTCAGATTCCCAGCTCCCTCTCCCATCACCTGCTACCCACCAATCCTACAGACTATCTCCAATTTACCACTGTGTCACTCTCAACCTTCACTTTTCCTATCACCCATACGGCAGTGTACTGTCCCCCAAACAAATCTATAACTTCTGCTCAGTTCAGTCAATTTTTTGATTCACTGGGCTCCCATTTCCTCGCTGGCGGCAACTACAATGCGAAACATCTACAATGGGGTTCCAGAACCCCTAACTCCCGTGGTCGTACCTGAACACCTCCCTTTCCTCCAGGCTTCTCACAACCCTCTCTACGAATACCCCCACTTACTGGCCTGCAGATGGCAATCGAGTACCAGATCTCATTGACTTTTTCTTCTGCAAAAGCCTACATCCCCTCCATTCCTTTACCAGCACACTCAATGACCTTTCTTCTGACCACAGTCCCGTACTCTTCACCATGTCAGTCCAACCTATCCCAAAACCGACTCCTCCGTCACAGGTTAATGGCCAAGTTGATTGGGATAGGTTTAAATCCCTCCTAGAAGACACCATAGACCTCAGAGTTTCCTTAAAATCCCCGAAAGACCTTAACGATGCTGTACAATCCTTCACCTCTGCTATTCAACAGTCGTGCTGGATAGCATCCAAACCTACCTCCAAAAAACCTCTTAATCCCAAACCTTTAAACACCAAACCTCTTCCCATGCATATACAGACTCTTATACCATCCAAAAGACGGGCCAGAGACACATGTCAGAGAACACGACACCCATCCGACCACCAAGCATATAACAAACTGAGCCGTTTAGTGACACAGGATCTCAGATCTCATCACAATAAAGAATTCCATAATCATCTCTCCTCACTCACAACAGAAGACAAATCCCTCTGGACTGCCACCAGAAAAATCCTCAAATACCACTCCCCCACCTCTCCTCTACAACGGGATGATAGTACATGGGCAGCGTCCGATGCAGATATAGCTGAGGTCTTTGGCCTTCACCTCAAGCAAACCTTCACTCCTCACCCTGACCCAGAAAACCATTCTAAGAGCACGGAATCTGAGTCAATAACCTTCTCCCCGCAAAGTGACATTTAATTTTTTTCTTATTTATTTATACAATTTAAAACAAAACACTTATAGACGAACTTTACTGTAAAATAAATAAACATTTTTTTTTTTTATACTGACTGAATGTAAGTATTGTAAGAGCTGTAATGGCGGTTACAGGTCGAAAAGTTCATCAGTGTTTGCAGCGCTACAAGCCACAGTCAGCTTGGTACACTTAAGTCAACAGGAGCTCGCAAACATTTCTCAGCACACTTCCACACACACACTGTCGACAGCCAATATTTCCCGGCGAGAGACTATTATAGAGCCAGCTATTGATTGGGTACGGTGGCGAGCTGCAGCTTCAAGGAACGCCTGGCTTTAATTTACCCCGCCATACTCAAATCAAGCGTGTAAATCTGCTGACGTCATTGTACTGAAAAAGGCTGAAGACCTTTTAACAAGTTATAGTTTTTAAAAAATATAAAATAAATGCACTTTTCTTTAACATAAATCATCATAAAAATTGAGAAAGCTAAATTATAAAATACAACCCAAGTTAAGGAGCACTGATTTCGGAAACTCTTAAAATAACCTGAAATCAATTTATTTAATCGAAGTTTTAATAACAGAACGAAAGCATTATTACATATAATATTGTTATAAAGTCGGTGTAGAATCGTTTTATTTTAATATGAAAAAATGTACACGCCTAAATGGAATATGCTCAAATAAACTAATTTTAACTTATTTTCAAAGAAATAAACTATTGTAATTCACATGAATAATGTCGGAATCATGACCCTCCAGACATTTCTTGTTTTAAGTATTATTAAACGTATATTTCAAAATCGAATAAGAACTCTACAAATTATTCGACAATACTGAACACACAGCACATTGTTCAACATAATGTGTTTTTGACAAACCACTTGAGTCAAAATTGGGTCACCAAAAAAAATTCCAAATATGACCATACTATTTATAAAATAAGTTGAGGGTTAATCTCTATAATCTAACAGTCAAATAATTACACCTATAGATTCTGATTTTTTCTCACGTAATATAAATGTTCTTTTATTGCTCAAGTAAACATGTAATTTTATTCAGTGTCAGGTTTGACTATTATACTAAATATTATAAGTAACGAGATATATAGGCATTAGACAATATATACCTTATTACGGATCATGAATAACCTTTTGAAAAATTTAAAATTGTCTAGTAGGTAACTGAATTTAGTTCTATTAATAAGTTTCTGAATTTTACCTCTAATTCAATAGGAAATACATTAATGTAAATGTCTATTGTAAATTTGAAATGTTATATAAAAAAATATTAAAATTTTCCACTTATAGCTGAACTTAAAAAATAAAATATATGTATGTCTGCCTGTAATTAAATTTTTTATTAAAAGATCTAACAATTTTTCTGATCTTTTTCTAGCCGGTATCTCTCATGCTTTTTTCACATTTTTATTTGCGTTACATTTTTTACTATAAGCATATATCGTGGAAGACATTTGAAAATGTAATTAGGAGAGTTAAGTGTCACTACTCATCCCCTGATGGTAGGCCTAGAGCCTTTTTATCTAAGCTTAAAGCTTAAGAGTAGTCATATTTGGCTTAGAAGGTATAATTATTCATTAAAATGATTCCAAATAGGAAATTCGCTGAGTGTACTCAGCTCATTCACACAGACTTATTTTCCAAACCAGAACCCCCTGGTTTTCCCGCCAGTTATTTTCTAAATTGAGAATAATGTTTCCACTTTAAGAAGTAAGATTACTCTCGGGACTCGACGAGACGTACGGTGTTTAATTTTCCGTAGTGGAAGTAAAACAAAAGACCTTCTTTCTTATTGTTATCACAGGACAAATATTCTTTAGTTCTTACTAAATTAAATATTTCTTCAAGGAAGACTGTTATAAAATTTTTTTTTTTTTAAATACCTTTTATCGGCCCTCAGTTCTTGTACGCCTCTTCAGCAGATTGCACCCATGTAAACTATTTACAGATATGAAACTTTCGCTATGAAAGCAAAATCAAAAATGGAAAAAAAACCCTTGTACTGGGGATTACCATTCGTATGGTTTTTTCTTTTTTTTAAAGATTTTATATTTCTATTTTAGAATCGTTAGTTATTATAGGGAGAGCATTAAATTTTTAATAATTTAGTTTTAAAGTAAATAATACTGCAGCCAATAGTAGGCATATAAAGCAAGAGATATAATTTTTCTTGCAATAGTTTTGTTGGGCCCATTGTTGAAGAGAGGTTGCTAGGTTGCCACACAAACTTTTAAAACATAAAAATAAACTTCTTTATTAATAAAAAAAATAAATAAACTTAATAAAGGTGAATGATAAATAAAAATAATGTTCTTCACTTCGGTATATCACAGGAGTGTAGGCCCAACTTAATGACGTCACTGGATGAGGCAACAGTCTGGAGTGCGGAACCTCTGCGGCGGTTATCCGAACCTCTTTGGCGCACAGGTAACCATGAGTAGAGGTTACAGAGAGTAAATAAATGAGTGAGTAGAGAAATAATGGAATCACTCACTTATTCTCCTGACAGTGGTCCGTTTGCGGCCCTCTTATTTCGTGCAGTATGGTGGGGGAGTTGAAGTAGGTGAGGTCGACACTCTGCCGGTCGGTCACAGGAGAGAAGGCGGAGATG
>KZ807055.1:466228-493172 GCA_000696205.2 Oncopeltus fasciatus
TTATAATATTATTGTATTATTATCATATTATTATTTATAATATTATTATCTTATTACTTAGTATATTCTAACTTGGATTTTAACCTAAAAATTTACAAGTGATTAATATCGATATCTTTATACATAAAATCACTCATTTATTAGCTTACCGATCTATCCATCCATCTATCCATCTATCTATCAGTCCATTTATTGAACTTATTTTAGGCATATTGATGGGAATAAATATACTGTATGAAATAAATCCGCTAAATGTTGTAAAATATGTATTCCACGTGTATTTCAAATACAATGCTAAGTATTGTAATTGAATGCAGCAAGTATAAGGGGAGGGAGTGTCCGAGCGGCAGGAACGTCCTAATCAGTTGCGGCAAGCCAGCGGTCGCGTCTCCGATAGCACTCGGACGTCTCCGGGAGCCGCAAGCAGGGCGTACCCGGACCGTGCAGGCGAGAAGACGAGAGCTCCTCAGCCCTCAGTCAGAGAAGACTGGATTTTTATCTACAAATGAGAGGTAAGTGCGTCATTTCTCACCCCTAAATAGAGTAAGTAATCCCCCCCTCCCCTAGCTATTCCACTACGTACATCGACTTTACTTTACTTTACGAGCCAAACATCAGTCTAATTAAGAAAACCCCTATAAATTGGTTAATATCCCTCTTTAAAGTGGGCATGAAATTCCACTGTACTTTGTTCAATTTATGTGAATTTTAATGGTTGTGTATGAATTCTTTAAGGTTCAAAATTTAGGAGACTATTGGGAAGAAATTATTTTATTTTTCTGTTAAGCTAGAATAATTAATCCAAAATGGCCTACCTACCTTATTTTTAAATTTTGTCAGCCTTCTTTTCAATATAATTTCATGATTTATGACTGTTTTTTTCTTATTTACAATGTTTGCTTTATAGCTCTTAAACGAGCATTGAAATGGTACTTATGCAGTCAAAACGTTGACAAAAGAAAACTTATATCCTTCAAAATGAGCACTTTTTTTTTTTTTTTTTTTTTTTTTTTTTTTTTTTAAGAGAGTTGTTGACAAAACGTGGGAATCTACATAACTGATCTGAATAACTGATTTATTCAGAAATCTCTATTTTGTCAACAACTCCCCTCTGACCTTCAGAATAGCTACGAAAATGATTTAATGTACGCGTATTTAATAAAAAAAACGCACATTTTGAAGGCAATTATGTTGTTGTTTTTTTTTTCAACCTTTTTATCCTACCCCCAACTACCTCTACAATTTTATGATGTATATATGGTTAAAAAAAATTTTATCTGAGTTTCAATTGACCTTATATGATATGGGTGTGAGTAAAGTTAGTAGAAGTTGCTTGATAAGCTAGCCCATTTAATCAATACATTTCTTTTTCATTCTGTATTTTATCATCATTATATTTACTCTCTAAAAATATACACATGTACTTTCGATATTATTATTATTTTAAATGATAAAACATTAAAATTAATTATTTGAATCGAGTGGTTTCCTTAAATATTTTCATCATTCATCCATGATATCTCTCACGAACCTTTAACCCAGAGTTTCTTCTCCAGAGATGGAAGCTTATATGTGAATTTCCTAATGATACAATTGACATTAAAACATTTAGAACTTTCATTTAATAATTATTGAAATAATAATATCGTAACCAATTAACTTTGAAAACACTCCTCAATGAAATAATGCTCTAATGAAATAAAAAGTTCAATCCTACTTGTATTGGGTTTCTTTTTATGAAAATTTTATATTCATAATTTCATAATGCATATTGAGTCAGAGACTGTCGTTTTTAAGTCTCTTATTTTTTTCATCATATGTTGTTAACAGCATTATCATTTTGTTGCTAACATAATAGGTGGACACTGAGTCAGGCCTGTCTATTGCCTTTTTTGTTTTGTGTATCTAATGTTCTGCATACACAATATAACCGGAGAGAGAGCGCGTCATTATTTGGATTTTATTTTGTGTATAATATGTTAAAAGCTAAATAATATGCATTTAATTCCCTTATTTATATACAAATTATAAATGAATTTCAATTATCTTATAAGATTATAAACATTCCACATAATAGTTCTAGACTGGTTGCTCAAAGCATTTTATAAAAAAAGTACTGGACAAAAACAGAAGAATTTTAGGCCATATTTAATTAAAGTATTGTAATAATCAATCTGTTCGAAAACATAAAAAATTAAAAAGAGAATCCCAAACAAATACTAGCCATAATGTCCTGCGGGGATTTTAAGGAAACTCTGAGGTCTAAGGTGTCTTCAAGGAGGAATTTAAACCTATCCCAATCAACTTGGCCATTAACCTGTGACGGAGGAGTCGGTTTTGGGATGGGTTGGACTGACATGGTGAAGAGTACGGGACTGTGGTCAGAAGAAAGGTCATTGAGTGTGCTGCTAAAGGATTGGAGGGAATGTAGGCTTTTGCAGACGAAGAAGTCAATGGGGTCTGGTACTTGATTGTCATCTGCAGGCCAGTAAGTGGGGGTATTAGGAGAGAAAGTTGTGAGAAGCCTGGAGAAAAGGGAGGTGTTCAGGGTACGACCACAGGAGTTAAGGGTCCTGAAACCCTATTGTAGATGTTACGCATTGTAGTCGCCGCCAGCGAGGAAATGGGAGCGCAGTGAATCAAAAAATTGTCTGAACTGAGCAGAAGTTATAGGTTTGTTTGGGGGACAGAACACTGCCGTAAGGGTGATAGGAAAGGTGGTAGATTGGAGATAGTCTGTAGGATTGGAGGGTATCAGGTGATGGGTGAGGGAGCTGCGAATCAGAATGGCTGTCCCTCTATGGCCTTTCCCGTCTGCGTGGTCGGTCTTATAAGTTCTGTACCCTGGTATATTGATGTATTTTCGTGACGTAAGTCGTGTTTCTGATATAAGTGCGACGTTAACATTTCTATTATTGAGAAGTAATGTCAATTCGTCTTTGTGTGTATGTAATCCGTTGGCATTCCATAGGAGAACTGTGAGGAATTTGCTGGTTTGGAAATTCATGGTTAAGGAACAGGAAAGCTGGCAATTAGGGCTGTAATAAGATTAATGAGGGGATTTAACATAGACTCCATCATAGATTGGGTTCTAACAAAAAAGGTTTCCATGATAGTGCTGGTAATTTAATAACTTATCTGGCTAGTCTCGTCTGTGTATAAGACTAACGTGCTTGCCCGGATAGCAGGAGATCCAGGTTCGAGCCCTGGCTGAGACAGTTAAATTTTTTATTCTATTCCCTTGCATTTAATTGTTTATAAGTTACATGGGATAAAATGACACAATAAAAATAATATTTATAATGATTTCTAAATAATAAATTGATGGTTATATAAAAGGTTCTTCATGTTCTAATTACTTTGGGAAACATATAATGAATATCATATGTACATAATAGTTTTTGAAGAGAGGCCAAGTGAAACCGTGGCACTCCCCCGACTCTATTCCCTCGTTCAGAGGTAGAACTGGCGAGAGAAGTAAACACCGTGCCCGAAGGCAGTAGGCCCCTTCTTTGTGTGACTGCCAGCAATGCCCTGACGTTGATCTATTGTCCCGGGCTGCCGAAAGCTGACGTACATGCCCTCCTCCTCCCTATCCTTATCTCGCAACAAAAAGAGAAAGATACTACTTCGTCTTTTTTTTTTTTTTTTTTTTTTTTTTTTTTTTTTTTTTTTTTTTTTTTTTTTTTTTTTTTTTTTNCGTGCGTGCGTGCGTGCGTGCGTGCGTGCGTGCGTGCGTGCGTGCGTGCGTGCGTGCGTGCGTGCGTGCGTGCGTGCGTGCGTGCGTGCGTGCGTGCGTGCGTGCGTGCGTGCGTGCGTGCGTGCGTGCGTGCGTGCGTGCGTGCGTGCGTGCGTGCGTGCGTGCGTGCGTGCGTGCGTGCGTGCGTGCGTGCGTGCGTGCGTGCGTGCGTGCGTGCGTGCGTGCGTGCGTGCGTGCGTGCGTGCGTGCGTGCGTGCGTGCGTGCGTGCGTGCGTGCGTGCGTGCGTGCGTGCGTGCGTGCGTGCGTGCGTGCGTGCGTGCGTGCGTGCGTGCGTGCGTGCGTGCGTGCGTGCGTGCGTGCGTGCGTGCGTGCGTGCGTGCGTGCGTGCGTGCGTGCGTGCGTGCGTGCGTGCGTGCGTGCGTGCGTGCGTGCGTGCGTGCGTGCGTGCGTGCGTGCGTGTGTGTGCGCGCGTGCGTGCTTGCGTGCGTGCGTGCGTGTGTGTGTGCGTGCGTGCGTGCGTGCGTGCGTGTGTGTGTGTGTGTAAACGAGGAACTGGCTAGGATCTGGTAAAGAATTCCTCCAGAGGCTCTGAAACGAGGACAAATTTCCCTTATAGTACTATCAAGACTTTAAATAACCTGGATGAAAGTAGACACCATCCAGATACAAGTCATAAGTGGGCATGGCTGGTACAGAATTTTTCTCCACCGGTTCAAGTTCATAAAAGATTCGTATTGTTTCAGTGATCAATCATCTCCACAAAGTTTGGATATCCGAAAAAATTCTTCTAATAATGTTACATACAATAACATACCTATACCTCTCTCTGATTCAGTCCGTTACCTTGGGTTCCACCTTGACTCACGACTCAACTGGAATGTACATACTAAAATCAAACGACAAGAACTCGACAGACGTCTAGAACTCTTATACAGCCTCATAAGTAGGCGATCACAGCTCACATTAGGAAACAAACTGACCAAGACCATAATACGACCAATCTGGACCTACGGTGCAGAGCTGTGGGGTGACGCTAAGCCTTCCAATATCCCACGAATACATTCCTTTCAGTCCAAAAGTCTCAGAATAATTGCTAACGCTCCATATTATGTGTCCAACTCTACCCTTCATCACGACTTTTATTTTCCTTTCGTCCAAGATCTCATCTCCACCTACTTCAAGCTCTTCAATAGTAAACTCCAATTTCATCCCAATCCACATGCCCAAACCCTATCGTCGGACTCCAATCCTTACAATCCTACCCGGGGACTTAAAGGGTGATGGTCTCGCAACCTCCTGGGCCATAATGCCTAAACTTAATAGGTATGGGGTCGATGGGCCTCTTATTCCTGCACAGTGATGTCACTTATTTATTTTATTGTTATTTTTACTTTTTTCTTTTATAATCTTTTTTCCTAATGTATATTTCTCTATATCATCAAATTTCAAAATCAGGAAATAATAACGAAAGGCTTCCTTGTTTCCTGAAGATAATTTACCACATTTTCAATAATTTATTAAAAAAATGGTGGTTAAAAGACTAAATGCTGTAACAATTAAATTTAATAAGATGATTGTAAGTTACATATAATACATCATGTAGAATACGTGAAATTTAATAAATATACGGCCTTCTATTAAGGTCACAATAAGAAGGAAAGATAAAAACACACACATATAACCACGTCAAGTACGAACTCATTCTCCATTCAGCCCTGAATATGTCATCAGAGGATGTACGAAAACTAGACAAAAATATATCTTTGATGTAGTCAAGCCCCAAGCCCGGAAGAAGAATCTATGGATATTTCTGGAGGCCATATATATTATTGTCTCCTAAGGAATGACTGTAGTCCATAGTGTGGAGAAGGACAACAGGCAACCAATGAGATTTGTCTAACTGAGTTATCCCGCTACTGAAAACTATTGGATCTCTGAGGTCATTGTGTGTGTGGGGTAGGGGGAGGGGGATCTTTCACTAAGAAGCTGAAGATTCACTCTAATTAAGAAATGAACTGTTGCCCCTGGGGAATGATTGCTTATACGGTGTAAATCCCGTTTTTCATATCGAACCCTAATTTCCTCTAATTTAATGTTCGGATGCGTTCAAAAAGGCACCCCAACAATTGAATTGTTCAGCAAAAAAGTTTTCGAGGCACTAGAATAACTACAGAGATCCGAGTAGCTCATAAAGTCTAGAAGGCATTATGAAGAAATAAAATTTAGTGCAATACACGTGCGAACAGAAAACGGTAGTTACTTGTAAGTAGCTTCTTCACCATTTATAATTTCATAAATATTGCGATAAAAGTGGGAATTTTTAATTTATTAACGCAAAAGGAACAGCTCCACTGGTGTTCAAATGTGCCCAATAAATCTTTTAAAATGAAGACATTATTACACTTTTTAGAGAGGTGTGTTATTATGAATCTGCTGTGCTCATAATTCCGGGGTATGTGGAAAACTTTTTAATTCCGCAGAAGATGGGAGGCGGGCATACAAAACGGTATGAACCTGGAGGTAATTTACACTGAAAACTCCTTCCAATTTAAATTGGGGAAAGGTATAGGGCAAGAAATTTAAGTCTGAAGTTAGTCCTGGAATATTAATCCTGAAAGGAGGTCTCACACTCTCCTTCCAATTTCCTTTTCTTTGTCGAAAACCGCCATCTACTACAAGTTTATATTAATTTAAATACTAAATACCTGCACTACAGGGAATCTTTACGAATGTCTGTAGTATTAAATTAAATTAAATCAGGAATAAATGTAAAAACTCCTTCTATCACTTTAATCTTGAAATTAAGAGAATTTTTCTTTAAAATGATAATTATGTACGCATGAATACATTTTCTGCTTTATTTTATTGTTACATATTTCAAGAGGGACTAGTATAGCAATAACTAATTTTTATGTCAAACTCACCAGGCCTTCACTTACTATTACTGGAATCTCTGCTAGATTTACCCCATCGACATTTATACTGTTCTCTCAATTTTCAAGAGTTTGCCTCCCACTCAACTATTTAGGGTCATCGAGGAAGGGGCTTTACACCCTTCTACTTAACAACATCCATAACTCAGGACAAGCCAGGTTTGCGTAACTAAAACTCAGGGTTCCCTAAGCTACCCTGGTGCCCCCCCTCAATCTTATACTTCATCCCTAAGACAATGATATTACCCACCTGACTGAATATATATATATATATATAAATTNTCTGTAGTGGGAGAAGATCGATAGAGTATTCCTAGTAGCAGCGTAGATGATAGAAAATTGCACTGTGGGTGAAAACTGACTACGGGTAGTCAGGACTAATTGGTGATTGGGAAAACTGGATCAATACCAACATGTCAGCTGAGCTTTGTGACAAAACCAAAAGTATTATTTATTAGATCAAGTATATTGCAATAGAACAAGATTTATTCATGAATATATAATATTTTTATGCAAAACAATATCAAAATAAGTAATTAAATCGAGATAATTGGACAGTACAGAAAGTAAAATCAATGAGATTTTCACTTGTTAAATATAAAACTAATTAGTGCCCGATGCCCGAATCGTTTACTATATATATATATATATAATGAATCTTGAAATTAAGATAATTTTTCTTTGAAATGATAATTATGTACGCATGAATAAATTTTCTGCTTTATTTAATTGTTACATATTTCAAAAGGGACTAGAATAACAATAACTCATTTTTATGTCAAACTCACCAGGCCTTCACTTACTATTACTGGAATCTCTGCTAGATTTACACCATCGACATTTATACGATTTTCAAGAGTTTGCCTTTGCACAAACACAAAAAAAGAGTTTGTGTTTCAAGGCTTTGCACCCTTCTACTTAACAACATCCATAACTCAGGACCCAAACGGTTCCTTTGAGCTACCCTAGTACCCCCTCACTCAATCTTATACTTCATCCCTAAGACAATGATATTACCCACCTGACTAAATGTAACTGCCATATATATATACATATANATCATCCGTTATATGTGTGTGAGTATATATATATTCTCTGTAGCGGGAGAAGATCGATAGAGTATTCCTAGTAGCAGCGTAGCTGATAGAAAATTACTTTTGGGTGAAGACGGGTAGTCTGAACTGATTGGAGATTGGGAAAACTGGATCAATACCAACATGCCAGCTGAGCTTTCTGACAAAACCAAAAGTATTATTTATTAGATCAAGTATATTGCACTAGAACAAGATTTATTCATGAATATATAATATTTTTATTCAAAACAATATCAAAATAAGTAATTAAATCGAGATAAAATAGGGATAAAAGTAGGGAAAATAAAATCAATGAGACTTTCACTTGTTAGAATATAAAACTATTTAGTGCCCGATGCCCGAATCGTTTACTATACACATATATAATGAATAAATTAATTTAAATGTATAATTTCGATGCAGATTAGTTGTTATAGAGCTTTAAATAGATAAATCCTAATTTAACTACCTTTATGTTGTTTTATCTAGCTCATAAAATATACAGATACCGATTGGATGTATATTGGGACAAATTAAAACCTACTTTTAAACCAAGAAGGTTCAGCTGTTTCTAGTGGGTGAAATTACATTACCCCTCTGTTCCAGGATAATTTTTTCTTGCACATTCTTTTGCTGAACAATTTTGTAATACTTATATAACGAACCAGAAGAACAAATCAAAAAGCTTATAAAAATAAAATTTAATATTTTATACCAAAAAAAATTCAGCCTCAAAGTATCAAAAAGTTCTTCAACCTACATCTTACCTTCAAGAAAATGGAGAAGTTCTTTTTTTAATTTATCATTAAACATTTGAAAAGGTTAATCAATACTGCAAGAAAAGCTTTATAATAGACTATTCAAAATTTTTTGTATGCCTAGTAGTGAAAAATCACAATACCTCTTTAAAAATTGTTGTTCCAACAAAACTATTTTTAAAAATGTATTTATTTATTTAATTTGGAAGTCTATATATTTCCTTTTGCATAAATTTAAATAAATGTTCAGAGTTTATCAGTAGAGAATTCTAAAAAAATGTATTTTTATTATCTACCGACGTTGTGGCTTACAATGCAAGCCATTTTCAGGGTTATCATGAAATCAATAGGTGACATGTTGCCTCCTTGATCAAATGTTCATGATAGATGTTCAAATGTTAATAATGTAGTCATGAATATTTGATCCAGGGGGCAACAAGTCTCCACTCGCCTTCATGATCCCCTGAAGACGGCTTATATTGTAAGTCGAAACGTTGGCAGATAATATAAAATACATATTTTTTAAATTTTATTCTTTTGGATCAATCTTGACCTTACCCCAACAAAGATTCTCTGCTGATAATCTCTGCGGTCAAAAAACTCTCCATTGGAACTTAAAGTCAGACTTTATAATCCTGAAAGAAATTTTATATTCCCCAGGAAGATATTCCACGTTGGACATAGTCCCTGGAGGCGGCTTTCAGGCCGTGTTCCAGACAAATGCCGCGGGAAGGGGGCAGCGTGATTAGCTAGGCGTTTTGAGGCGGAGCAGGGCGGGGCCTTGAGAAATGTGTGCCGAACCGCTCGCTATCTGTAGCCCTGACAGAGTGTGTCTCTGACAGCTCAGACAGACTTTGACAGAGCCCTGGACCTGGCTTCGAACTAAGGGCCCGTCTGATTAGATAGCGCCCCCCCACCCGCTTTGTCTATCCACCACCGCATTCACGTCCAACCCCAGTCTTTTCCTCATCTTTTACTATGGCTTTTTTTTCTTCTTCATTTTTTTTTTTTTTAAGAGAGAAAAAGAAAAATAGGACTTCTGGTAGTATGCTGACTCTTTAGTTTTCTTCAACTATTTACTGTGTTTTTTCTTACTCTTTTTAATATATTTCTGTGTTTTTTTTTGTTTTTGTTTTTTACTGAAGTAAATAGAAATAAAAGGGGCGCCAGAGTAGCTATGAGGATCCTGACGCTACGGTTTGCCTTCCAGGACAAACTTTTAATTATAAATAAAAGCTTGCACTGAGCCATGGTTGTTTAGCACGGGGTGACAACCTGTAGATAGCCCCTCCCTCCATGACCTTAGTGGTTAAAAGAGGGACTATCACACAAGAGAAAAAATAATAAAGTTAACATATTAAACTGAAATTGAAAGATTGATATAGCTGATTTAAATACCAAATGGGCTATTCTATTGATTTTTTTTTTTTTTTTTTTTACTTTATTTATTTAGTGTGTTAGACTCCCTTTGAACCACTTAGTCATAAAGGTAGGTGCTATCTACAGGTAGCTAACCCATATATAAATATCCATGGCTCAGAACAAGCTTTTATTTATAAATAAAAGCTTACCTTTGGCGGGATCTAACCCGCAGCGATGAGCGGATCCACTGAACTAGCCTGGTGCCTCAATTTCATTGATTTTTGTAAGAAATCATATAGAGCAATACCTTTCAAAATGAAAATTATTCGTCCTAAAGTGCTTTATATATGTATTTGTTATATTTATTTATAAATTGCCATCGGGTAAATAGAGTATATTTGAAATGCCCTTGCAAACAGAGTTGGCACTAGGCGTAAATATAGATATAAAACATAATGTATATGTAAACAATTATTGCTTTGCTAAGTCAGGTCACCCTCATTGAGGTTCAACCCTCCCCACGTGACCACGGGAACTCAACCACTTGAAAATTATATAAATATTGCGGGTAAAGCAACTGTTTTTACAGACAAATCAAGTACCGAACATGCCGAGAACCATAGAATTCCCCCTGGAATTCCAATTTGAAAGACACAATTTTTTTAATTTTCCGTATGAAAAATAAAGAGTAATTATTGAAAAAATACTTAAAATGCAAGAAATTTTAATATTAAAAAGCGTATTAATGAATTTAAATTAACATTTAAAAGTCATTTTTTACATTAAGCGCTAGAACATTGGGTTAATGCATATTCGAGGAATTATTTTATTTCTAAATTTTGCGATTTTGCAGTAGACAACTGTTATTACGAGTGTGAACATTTCATGACATTTTTATTCATTTGACATCCTCTGAGGACTATTACTCCTTTGCTTATTTTAATTAGACATTTCACGTTAACATATTTTTTTTTTTTATAACTCTCATTATCTATCAAAATACATTCCAGTGCTTGATTCATCATACATGACTTTGGTAGTTATTAAAATTCTACTAAGAGATTTATTTTGATTTGCCCGAACACATCCAAATATAGCTATTTTAATAATGCCAAAGGTCAGAGTATGCCAATTAGGGACTCCTGTTAAAACAATTAGGCACAAATCTTGTAACCAAGGAAGCTACTCCTCAAATAAGGAGAGATTATGCAAATCGAGAACAAAATAGAATTCGCTGACAGAAACGACTCCAAAGAATAATCATTTATACCCTTTCTTGGTTTCATTTTCAGCAACTCACAGTAAGGCATTAGATACAATTTTCTAATTGGTCTAGAAGAAATGGATCCTTTACATTAGAGTTCATTGACACATAGCCTGTCATTTTCAATTGACATGTGATCATTTCAAGCAAAGTCGGTTTGTATTAGTAAGCTTGTGGCTAACCGAAGAATCAATAGATAGATTGATATTGATTCTTCGGTTAGCCTCAAGCTTGCCAAAACAAACCGACTTCGCTTGAAATGATCACATGTCAATTGAAAACGACAGGCTATGGGTCAATGACTCTAATTTAAAGGATCCCCAACTCTATTGGACGCTCTCAGATGAGACTGCCTTTGTCTTTTCTAAAATGATTCCAATCAGTATTGATTGATTTTTATCTGAGCAAATTTCAATTTTTTACTTTAAATAGCTGGAATCTACCTAATTTCTGATTTTTAAAAACTAGTCACAACAAACAGTGTGTTCGGATACCCATACAAATACAACAAGCAACAATACATGGAGCAATACTTACTTCTGGATGTGTTTCAGAGATTAAAATTGGATGCGTCAGTGATGTTCAAGCTCAAAATAGATTTAGAATATAGAACAGTTATTAACAGATCTCTGAAAGATTTAAAACTTAAGCCTACTGCATTAAAACACAAAAAATCACAAAACTGAGAAAGAGGAGATTGTATTGACTGATCGATAACTTCCTCACACTTTACTGAAGAAATGTTTCTAAAATTCTTTTTTAATATTTCACACTCACATAATAATTCTTCTTCTCAGCAGATCACAGTATCTATTTCGTTGAACATTACTCAGATTTATTGTCATAAAGATTCATTTTAAAATATTCCATATATAAAATCACTTTTTTCATTACATTGCTCAATAGTCACTGTTATGGTCTGCCATCTACCGGCTTGCCAGTCGAACTTCGACCAGCCATGATATCCTGGGCCCGAAAGCTCGTCATTTAACATTCCTGCAATCCATCAATTCCAATCATCAATAAGCTTAACTCAACATATGAGCTCATTGTTCGATGAAACCACTCCTATGGTGACCAAAAACGTCTCTGCAGTTATTCATTCATCTCTTCGCCATAATGAGCATTTTCATTCCAATTCAAATTGTGCAATCGAAATCAATATTTTAAAAATTACTAACTAACAGACTAACTGTTTTCTTTTAGCTCATTATTTTCCATAAATTCTTCTATTTCACTATTTCATTATATTCAACCTTATACACAGTAGTAGACCTATGAATTAATCCATATACAGTCCATAGAACTCAAAATACCATATCTTAAAGGGTCATTATTATTATTTCTACCACCAATGAATATAGAACTCTCATACCTACTATTCTCCGTCTTCATTGGTTCCTGCACACCATCTTCTGTTGGCGAGCGCTTTCGAGCATTGTCCATCTTCTGGCCGAATACATACGTTCAACGGACAGTTGAATACAGACCGTGACAGTGAACGTATGTATTCGGCCAGAAGATGGACAATGTCCGAAAACGCTCGCCAACAGAAGATGGTGTGCAGGAACCAATGAAGACGGAGAATAGAAGGTATGAGAGTTCAAAATATCTTGTTGCCCAGAACTAGCGACCACGTCTCATCAGTTTTAGGGCCACATCAAATCAAACATTGGTGGTCTTATTGCGAACAGTACCACTACACCTAGTCAATGAACTATCCTACAGGACATTTGATCTATACAAAAGAGCAAATTTCGTCTTTGAATCCTGTTTCGATTTATACCCGCGTCCTTGTCGAGCAAACTTCCTACCCCCCCATTCCCCGCGTAAACGCGTTGAGGAGTATTCCCTTTAGGAGGAGGGACACTGGTTGGCTCTGTGGAGGAGCCGGCCACAATGGTATGGGGAACTCCTTCGGAATGCAGCCACCCCAAGAGTATTCCTAACCCCTTCCAGGCCCTGCATTACTCAGCACGGGGGGATTCCAAGGCGGTAATTTCCACTCGCATCGGTCCTCCTGCAATTCCTCATTATCTCACAAATCCTCATGCACTCTATATAAATGTGTATGAATATCGGAAATCAAACTTCATTTGGAGTCGCATAGCTTCACTATTATTTCTACTAAAGAGAATTTGTGTTCTCCTAAATAATACGACAAATAAATCCTCCAAAAATGGCTTCCTTTTAAATAATTTTCTCTTCGTTTTAAATTGAAACAATTAATAATTTAACGAAACAACTTAACATGACATATGTTGTTGTTGTTCACGTAGGCTTCGACGATTTCGTCAGATGTATTTACCTTTTTCTTCTTCCGTGTTGGACCGTGTCAAGTTGTTGATAGTTCCGAGCTTTCGCACATCATGTGATGGCTTCTTCAGGGCTGAGGAGAGAATGAGAACTTTTTTTAAATCCAGGTGGTATATAAATACCATGTTTTATGCACCAGGTGGTGTATAATCCCGGCGCAGTCCGGTCCTTGGGCGAAGCCTGCCTTCTCATTGGTTGATATTGTGTTCACATGACATATCAAATTGTGACAACTATCTAATTATTTATTAAATAAATAATATAATAAGAAATGATTTTATATATAAATTCAGCAAGAACAATAGCATTGCCAGTATTAATATTTCTTGTTCACTTCCTCCTCAGTTTTGATTTATTTTATATTTACATAACAATATATCATCATTGTAAATATCTGTAATACAACATTAACCTTGACTGGAAAAAGTTTAGGAAAATTAAATACTTCCTATAAATATTATTTTTATTGTGGTACTTTAACCCACGTAAATTTTATACAATTAAATGTAAGGGAATAGAAGCCTTGGCTGAGACAGTTAGATTTTTTATTCTATTCCCTTGCATTTAATTGTTCAAAATACTTCCGGTTTAATCCCTTTAATTTTTGATATTTAAAAAAAAAATAGTTTATTGCACAACACTATCATTATTTTTACCTTATATACACCCTATGGTATGATTTTATGTGACCGAAAAAAAGCTTATAAAAACTTATATTGTCAGTGCAAGCTTCCGAGGTAAACACTACACCCAAATCAGTTTGTGCCAGTAACTTCAACAGTATTTCTTTCCATGAATGATTTGATTATTAATTTCAATTATTTTTGATCAGCCAAAATAGTGTAACCTGTACAGTAATAAACAAAAACAGTAGTATACTGACTTGGCCACAGACATAGTAAAAAAATGACAAAATGTTTTCAGAGGACTTTGAAGCTTACAGATTTTTTTTAACAAAACCGACCTATCGTTTTTTTTTTTACTATACACCTGGTACAAATGTATAATACATGTAGTATTTTAGAAAATAAATGCCAAATAACAGTGATGAACAACTTCTAATATGAATAACAATAAAAGTTTTCTAAGTTGAAAATAAAAGTATAATTTTTATTATAATCATTTAAGTTAATTTTTTATTTATTTATGCATTATTGGCACATATTTTTAATTCTGTCAAATATTAACTAATTTTTGACATTTTGCATTTTTTTTTTTTTTTTTTTTTAGTTATGACGTTATAATAACTGGAAATTTCCTTAAATAAAAATGAAACAGCTGAAATGAAAGCACTGAGTGTCGGAGTAGGTGGGAAGGTCGGCATTTCCTCCGCGAGCCGTTCTTGCGTATACGATTGATAGCGTTTGAGAAAAATCACCAAGCCCGCCTTTTCCATTTCAATTTCATTTATCTTGAGCCCGAGTGGAATGGGATCTCTGTTCGCCCGTGGAAGCCCGCCCGTGTACCCCCACCACTGATGGGAGTATAGCACCGGAGGGGGCTGGAAGGAGCGCTCCATGTCAGATGACATGTCAGACAACCAGACATGACAGATATTGCTAAGATTGTTAAATACAGGATGTAGAAAATCAGCTTATAAAATATAATGTTACAAGTGTTTTCCAACAAAACTAGTCATTAAAGTATCATATCTCTTCCTTCCTTATTATATGTAATAATTTATGTTTAATTAATTTGAGGGAAACAGCTATTGAGTCATTTGTTGTTTCCCATAACATACAAGCTTACACTGGTGAGTAAGGAAACATCATATTATAATCTCACATGGCACAGTAGCTTCAGTACATTTTCCATCGAAATCATTTTGATCTATTGGGGCATGCCAGCAGTCCCCCATGAAATAAATTAAGAGAAAAAAGTTTTATTTCTTGCATATTTTATTTGTTAACTATTTAAGGAATTTTTAAATGGCAAAAACATATTTATTTCTGTAATTAGAACTCACACTCTTTTTCAATCTCGCTAGTATATTTCTAGTTCAGAAATTTTCTGTCGAGTGACTTAAATAATCTTTAAATGGAGAGTTTTTTTTGGACCGTAGATAATATTAATAAATGTTTTTTTGTATTTTTTGTTTGGGTTCGGTCAAGGTAGATCCAAAAAATACTACTTTAAAGAAAAATGCATTTTTAAAAATTATCTGCCAACATTTCGACTTAAATTGTAAGCTTCAGGGCTATCATGAAGACGAGAGGGGACGTCCTGTCTGAACCTAGTAAATTCAGTCATGAAAATGTGAACCTAGGGACAGGAAGTCCCCTCTGGTCTTCATGTTAGCCCTGAAGATGGCTTATAATGTAAACCGAAACTTTGGCAGATAATTTTTAAAAATGCATGTTTTTAAAGTTGTATTTTTGGATCTACCTTGACCGAACCCCCCACCCCCCAACAAAAAAAAAACATCTAATAATTAAATAATCCTCATTTGCTTAAAAATTAATACATAGATCGGACATAAAGTAGGAGCAGTGAGACCGGGCAAATATAGTCCCCGGTCATAATATATTTTTATGTTCCATTATTTATCGCTGAAACCTTTCGGAACTGGATTAGCACTATTTATCTGCTATTCACCAACACAATCGCTATTAACCAATTCAAAGCAAGTTCTCTTAATTTACTGTATTGAACAAGTAGCTGATCACTTTGAATGTTTGATCAGCATGAATGAAGGAGTGACTAAATTGAAGTTCGTAACAAACATGGAACTACAATTATGTAATTTCTAGAATTACTTGAAAACAAAGAAGTCATCTTATAAATGTAGCGGCTTCACTTTTTTGCATTTGTTTTCACATTGGCCGTATCCTACTCTACTCAGTAAAAGTTCAATTGTTTACCAAATACTTTAACGATGAAATAAATTGCAAATGCCTATGTGAAATCGTGAAAGTCCAATACTAATTTAATTATTCTACTAAATTTAGTAAAATATTTGGATACAGATGAACTCTGATATACAAAATGCAAATTTAACCTACACTAAAGACACGTTGTTAAACTAACTATAACTTGGATTTAGCGCAAGAAGTCACAAAACACCAGAGATATCACCTTTCCCCAGAAATTCTCTCCAGCGAAATTACCTTTCCATTAGCTCTAGCTGGAGAGAGGGTCGTCTCAAAACAAGATACACCTGAGCTGGAATGCCGGGACTCCAGCTGCGACTTAACGCCTCGTCCTGGAACCAAGTGCCCTTCACATGTTCATTAGATAAGATTTATCACGGCAACAGCTTTTCTCAGCCTCTTCAATCTCCTTCACCTTCAAATTTCCCGAGGAAGGCAACAATGGAAGATGTACCCCAACGTCCAAGTCTCTGTAACTTTCTTCACGGATTTTTTTTTTTAAACTATTTACTTTTGTTTAATAATGGAATATACTTAAATTACTTTTGTGTAATAATTAAATATATGTAAATTTAAATATGCATGTACATATTGGTCAAGTATTTTAAATTTAGAAACTCCGACTAAAAAAGGATGGATGAGAAAAATAATATTTAGACTCGTATCTTACATTAAATTTTTATGTACGGGTGATTAGTTGAAAACTAAAATTTCTTTAAAAATTTCTAGTATTATTTAAGATAAATAACTTACAAAACAGTAGAATTTTTGTCTCGAAATCCAAATCTAAGATGGCAGAAGGTTATTTTAAAAATAACCAGAAGCTAAGACAATTCTAAATTGCCTGAACTAGAAGATTTAATAGAAATAGCGATAATAATTGTTAAACCAAATCAATGTAAACATTATAAGGAATATTTAAACTAAACCAGCAGTGTTTGCAATTTATTCTTTAAGTTTTCGTTAGTACTCTGAGAATTAATTACAGATTTTTGTAATGTATTTTGATGTAAATATTTACAGAAGCATGCAAAGGT
Organism: Oncopeltus fasciatus; assembly: GCA_000696205.2. NCBI lineage: Eukaryota > Metazoa > Arthropoda > Insecta > Hemiptera > Lygaeidae > Oncopeltus > Oncopeltus fasciatus. The sequence continues at coordinate 483,543 of KZ807055.1, forward strand.
TGATGAAATTGAACAATCTCCCTTGTGACGTCAAATTTACTTGAAGGAGATAATAGCCAATTTGAAATGCATAAAAAACAACGGTAATCATTTGAATCAAGCCTTCATTATCAATTTATCCACTGTTTTTTAATAAACGTCATAACCTATATTGCATGACAATTGCTCGTGTGTTAACATTTTTCTTGAACTGATAGTTTTCCATACAAATGTCAATATAAATACTATCATATCAGGAATTACAGATGATACACTCCTAAATCCACCATTTCATTTATTTCTGTTTTCTCAAATTATATTTACATGTATATTTATTTATTAAGATATGTATATCGTTATAATAAAATACTTTCTTCCTTATCATTTCCTTACTTAAGATTTATGAAAATCTTCCTGCAGGTAAACTCATGATTCTAATGAAATAATCCAGTGCAATTCTGAAGTGTGGGAACGCGCCGGTATAATTTCGGTTTAAAAAAAATAAATTTATGGATAAATTTATTCTCCACCCGAATCACACTAGAAAATGGTCTCCACAACATTTTGGCCGCCTTATTTTTTTCCATCTTATGAAGTATGGTTTCCAATTAGGGCTGGGCGTTTCCTAGGAGCACATCAGGATTCCTTTGGGTCATTAAAACAGAGGCATAGAAAGAAAAAAACCAACTGTGCAACATGACAATTAAATCTAGGACCTAGAAATAACTATGTACTTCCACATAATAACTATTCGCATTGGCAATATTTCAACTCGCCATGAACTATTGCTAAGAAATTCTTCTTGAAAATGTCTTCCGGCTTCTAAAAATATCTCCCTGGCGTTAATGACCAAAGGTTGACACGCCATTAAAAAAAAAAAAAAAAAAAAAAAATGCTAGGACCAGGCTCAGAGCTCCAGTGCTTATTCGCCTTGTAATCCAGTAGGCAAAAAAATTATTTTTTTCGGAAAAAAGTATAGTAATTTCTCAACTTCTTGAAATTGTTTACCTCCTAGACTTGTGAACCTTAACCAATAAACGTCCTAAACTCTGCTTACTATCCGCCATCATATTTAGTTAATTTTATGGTTTCTTATTTTAGCTTAAAGATTAATTTTTAATGCATATTCTCCATTTGTTCCTGTCTTCAACAGAATTAGTTTTTCTATACTTATTTTAAATACCCATTTGAATTATTATTATTATATTTTTTATCAAAGAATTTTTTTCTGTTTATTTATCTCTAGTATAACTTCCCATAGCTCCAAGCTATTCTTTAGTGGTAGGGTGAATTTTATCGCATTTACTATAGATTATTCACTGTCGATTGCAATTCCGTGGTAATGACAAGTACTGATCAAGGTATTCCCATTTCACTTCCATTTGATTGTCAGTGCTTCCATTCCAGGGACTGACAACGCTAAACCTCTTTCATTATATTTATGAAGTTTATAAACGTTTACATCTGGAGTTATTTCGTTGTGAAATTGGGCTTAGACATGTTTCAAGCACCAATGACACGAAACACTTATGTGTAACAATTATTACTAAGACACATGCAAATTAACAATTTTTATTTCTTGCCAGGGTAATGAAGCATGGGGGTACCAACAGACAGTCATAATATTTTAACGACTTATTTACTCATTTCCCGATAAGAACATAACGAGGGCGGAACTTGAACCCGCAGTCTCTTCCCTAGGGAAGCCGACGTCTGAATAGCATTTTAGTAATCGATTTAAAAAGTAATTCACAAATTTTTAATACCTATTTTGTCGTTATTTTTCAAATTTATTTTTACATTGTTTATATATATATACATCTTCAGTTCATCCAAATAATCAAATTATCAATTCTTATCAAACCAAATTATCTCTTCAAAAAACCTAATATTTTTTTTTTTTTTAGTTAAAAAGAATATTAAATTGCATATCTATTCTATAAAATTGTATATTCTAACATAAAATTTAGAGGATCTTAAAAATAAATAAATTTTAAAAACAGTCCCACAACAGGCCAATATGCGTGTGGTCAGCACATCATTCTGGTCGTCTAATTTTTTTCCCATTTATTGTTTAATGGTTCCCAATAAGGGATGGTTATTTTCTAGGAATCATCTGTGTCATTACAAACAGAAGCTCAGAAAGAAAAAGCCAACTGTTTACTGTGACAATTGAACTCGGGACCTTTGACTCAGGAGTCCAGTACATTAACCACCAGACCACCATAAACTAAATTAAATTATTGTTAATCTAAAAACCTCAGCAGAATCGATGAAAATGCCAAGTAATAATTTTTATTTCCTTGAAAAATTTTGTCTCTTCTAATTTTATTTATACAATTAAAATCCATTAAAAATTAATAAATTAAGAGATTATTCTTGTCTATGGAAGAAGGTACACACTAATCCCACCTAAATCCATTAATAAATCATTTATTATTTTTTCATGAGTGGAGTAATCCTGCTCTAATGCTTTTGCAAATCAGCGCCAAATAATTATAAAAGTAATCAAACGATATATATTATATTGTGAGCATGAGCCTTAATAATTTATGAGTCAATCAAAGAAGCTCTGAGAAACTAAGAGAGACCATTATTAGTTAATGTAAGCCATCTACCAAAAGAAATACATATCTCTTTATTCAGCAGCATTCGTTAACTTTGATTTGGTTTAGATGATAATAATATTTTTGAATAAATTATTGTTTAATAGGGGCAACCTAGATTTTTAAAATAAATTTTTAATTGGCGTTAAAATTATTAGTGGTAATTTTTGAAATACAATGCAAGTTTTTTTAATACCCAGTAAAGACTACAACATATAGCTCTTAATGTGTCCAATTGTTTTAAGGCTTAAACACTTGACCTCATCATTTAAATAAATTATTATTTAAGGAAGGTAGAGGACAGAACGTTTCTTAAGAGAGATTCTTATTTAAAATTTCTCAACATTCATTTCATTGAAAAGGTTTTAAAAGTAATTAAATAAATCAAAGTTTACAATTTGACCAATTACCTTCAATAAAATAACTTTTTATTCAAGCTGTAGGAACTAAAATAAATATGGCATTTAAATAAAATAAAGTTGGTACCACTGTAAGATCTACTTACAAACACAGATATAAATATAGTATAAAACTTATACATATTTATTTATCTATTTAGCCCATAAATGCAATAGTACATAATTTTACATATTAATATTTTACAGAATATTGTCCATATTCGTCGCAGATATATTAGTGAACCATTCCACAGAGTGTATATGGAATGATGGTTTTGGAGGGAAGGCCTATGTTTGGGGCCCGAGCTGAGACAGCTGATCTTCCCATGATTGGACAGGCGGTGGGAGTAATTTATGGGGGCCCTGATAACCGTCAAGATTGGTCCGGAAGGAAGGGTGGGGGGAGGGAATGATATTCCTCACAATTTACAGAACTTTGTACTTCAGGTAGGCTTCGAGTACTATCAGCTTTACACAACAAATTTAGCCGGAGTGGTCTCTATAATAGTAAGTAAATAGTTTGCTTCACATGAAGTACATGCATGTAAGTCTCTTAAAGCTTCAAAAGATTCAGTTTGTTAATTTGCTTCCTCCGTGCTCTATATAAATCTCTATTTAAAAGTAATATGTACTAAATAGTTTTGAAAAACATTCAGAGGATTTAAAGATCATAAATCTAATTAAATTTTTTCTTAGTTCTTCTACTTGACAGACTTATTATTTACCGTTTCTTCTTCCGGGTTGGACCGTGTCAAATTGGTGTTATTTGCCGAGCTTTCGCACATCATGTGATGGCTTCTTCAGGGCTGAAAAGACAATTTTATAAATTCTAAAAAGAAAAAAACATTCTCTTTTCAGCCCTGAAGAAGCCATCACATGATGTGCAAAAGCTCGGCAAATAACAACAATTTGACACGGTTCAACCCGGAAGAAGAAACGGTAAATACTCCTGACGACCTTCGAAGCCTACGTGAACAGACTTATTATGCTTTTCTTTACTGAAATATGCCAAACTTAGAGATAATGAAAACATTTTTTGGTAATGAAGGAAGATGAAGTCTTATTAACAAAAAAAAAAATATGGGGCTATATTGGAGTCATTAATTTAACCAAATAAGCGAAAAAGTCAAAGTGTGTTTACCTAAGATTTTTTTTACATACATTGTATTAAAATAAAATAAGGTATTGCATTATTTACATTATTATAATCATAATAAAAATTGAAAATTATTACCTCTTCTCAGATTATGATGTTTTAAATTAAGATTTAAAAAAAAAACTAGAATCTAAAAAGCTTTATTTTGGTCATTTTATTTTCTTATAATTGCTGAGGGCCTCATTAATTTCGCACGAAATACTTGACAACCAACTAATCGCCAACTATAAAATGCTTTAGTGATGTTAATAATATAAGATTTTTATAAACATTTTATAATAATTAATATATTTTTGTGAAGTTACTGTTGAAAATATTACAATATACAATTTAATTACCACATGCCATATAAATATTTTTCTTCTTTGTTTCTGCACGACCATTTATAATGTTTTCTACTTTTTGTGTATGTTCATATATTACAATCGCTATTACATATTAATATGTTCCGAAATTCTACTGAAAATTCATCTACTGCATCTAGAACGCAAGGAGTGATTTGCACTTGCAGAAATGTGGGTTCCGAAGCCCTGAATTTCCCAAAAGCTGAGCCCCTCCACGAAGCAATCTTGCAATGGAGTAAGCCACTTTAATATTTTAAGTCCAGCCGCCTCCGGAGGGAGTCGGGAACGCGACTATTTTGCTAAAGTTTCATAAGACAGCGGAGGCGTTGTTCGCCTTACATTACAGAGAGTCTGTACTACCTCTGTTTTTTTTTTTTTTTTTTTTTGTAGGGGGAAAAGTTTGTTCAACACCTCCAAAGGGTTCATCCTACATCTTCCCTTTCTCCGGCGGTTTTCTCGCGTAATTAAACTTGTCGATGCCTTGTTTTTCTTTCTATGAAAGTTTTCATTTTCTTAAGTTGAATAGAAACCTCAGTCTTTTTATTTCTTAAGTGAAAGATAAAGGAGATAATAGAAACTTACTTTTAATAGTCAGAGGAAGACAAAGTACTGCTACTAAAAGGATAGTATCTTAAAATCTTCATTGCATTATCAAATATTTAATAACAGACTAGCTTTATTCAAAATAATAAAATGTTACTTTTTTTTTATAAATCTTGATTTTGAGAAAAATCGGGGTACAGTACGAGTTAGAAGGACAGATTTTTTAAGGTATCTTCAATACAATGCCATTGTAAATAATCTAAAAGGTTATTTTCACTTTCAATGAATATAGGACTATCATACCTTCTATTATTCGTCTTCATTGGTTTCTGCAAACCATCCCCCGTTGGCGAGCGCTTTTGGACATTGTCCATCTTCTTGGCCGAATACATGTGGTCACTGTCACTGTCTGTATTCAACACTGCTGAACTGCAGTTGAATACAGACAGAGGCAGTGAACGCATGTATTCGGCCAGAAGATGGACAATGTCCGAAAGCCAACAGATGATTTGCAGAAACCAATGAAGACGGATAATAGAAGGTATGACAATGCCATTGTTTCAGTTTCAAATATATAGTTTCATCTTTATATCAGAACTAGACCGATAGTAGCTCAAGTGTGACTAAGTAGAGTAACTTGGAGCCTGAGAACACAACAAGAGTCGAAACTAGATATAGTATAATTATAAACCCAGACAGACATTCGTCATATGTCACATATAGTACTTATTTATTTCAGTTTATCATACAGTTAGGTTCTCCCAATAGACACCCTATTCCAAACACCTATGACTGGGCAGGATATTACTACTATTACATATTAATTTTTTTACTTTACATATTACTTTGATAAAGTCAGCCCAAAGCGGGAATCAAACTTGCATCTGTTTGAAGATCACACTTAACCGTCGGCTAAGATTGATACGACTGTTTAATTTGTCTACAATTTAATTCTGTCTATATTTTCAAGATTATTCATTGATTTTTTCCTTGATTCAGCTAATAATAACGAAGATATCAAGATTTTAAATTATGGTCTCCGTCTTAACTGGAAAGGGAGGCTAACACTATAAATAAATTTAAAAAAAAAAAAAGAGTGAGTAATGATCACTAGTTTTGTAATTTTTGAGGAATACTAGGGATGACCTGTAATTTCCCACCTTCCACCGTCAGTTCTCCAGGTCGGATAAAAGGCACCCATTAATCAGTCATTCTGCTGGTTATGAGGTAAATGTGGGTATGCTCGTAACCCAGAAAATCTAGGATCGAGACCGAACCACACAGCTTTTTTCTTTCTTTTTTTCTATATATCCCCCTAAAAGGAAACCATTAGAGGTTTAATAAATACATATGTATTTATTGAAACTTGTGCAAACTATTGTAAAAAATTTAATGTACCTGATAACCGTCCAGTTAATAATGTGAATAGCTCGATTTCCCAAAAGGAATTCTCTGCTGAGAATCAATGCAAATTTGTTTATGCATAAAAAAAGTTTTATTTACAATTTATTATTACTACATCTCTTGTATTGCTCTCTTGTTGTAGAAAAAAAAAATACCAATTTTTTATAACTTTGGAGTAAAGTTGAAATGCTATAAATTCAACAGACATTACATCCCTGGAGCAATTTAAATGTTATTTGTGAGAAGCAGCTAGGTCACTGGGAAGCCCTGATTGGGGGGGGGGGGGGGGGGACTAGGACATGAGCGCGTTGAACGGTGGACAGAATCATGTCCATTAATTCTCGGGGAAGCACTCCACAACGACAGGTAATTTATGTGGCCCTGATAAGCCCTTCAAGCTCGCCTTGCACGAAATTCTGGATCCACTCAACTTACACTGCCTCCTTTTCTCCCCAATTGTTATCATGTTCAAGATATTCCCGGAGTGCTATCTCGTTGGGTATTCCAATAGAGAAGACCATTAATTATCATCTTAATGACTTCTTAATATTTTCAAGCAGTTTATAAGTACGTACGATTGTTTCACAAATGTCAGAATGAGACGTGTGTGTGTGTGTGTGTGTGTGTGCGTGCGCGCCCTTATTCAGCCCTGATGAAGTCCTGAAAACAAGGCCGTAACGTTGGCTAAAAGGAAAACTTTTTTTTTGGTTGTTGTAAATTAGTTTTTAATTCTTCAACAATATTTTGAGAGCACATTGCAATATGCACGCTATGCAGGATGTAATTTCTAAATAAATTGTTTAATGGTAAAAAAAAAAAAATTCTTCAACAACCATGATCGAATTCCCGACAATATTCCCTCCGTAGAAAATATATATATTTTCTTTGTAGTGAAAGAAAGTTGGCGAAAAGCAATGAGTCTTATGAATACTGTGTTTAGTTGTGGTATTTAGTCCCTCGTTAATTTTATACAAAAAATGTAAGGGAATAGAATAAAAAAATCTTACTACCTCAGCCAGGACTCGAACACGGATCTCCTGCTTTCCGGCCAAGTATGCTGGTCATTGCACCACCAAGGATAGCTAGATAATTTCTTCTACTCCTCGCAGATTACTCCTTTTTTAAATACTGTATTTAGTACAGTAAATACAATATTTAAAAAGGGATGTAGAAGAAAAAACGAGAGACTAACAAATAACCGACAATGTTAGCTCCTTCGAGCGTAAGACGATATATTGGTCTTACTCGGGGGTTTAGAGTCGGAGTAATCAGCGGTGAGTAGAAGAAATAATCTAGCTAGCCTCGGTGGTGCAATGACCAGCATACTTGGTCAGAAAGCAGGAGACCCGAGTTCGAGTCTCGCCTAAGGCAGTAAGATTTTTTTAAACATCTATTCCCTGTCAATTCTTGTATAAAGTCTTATGTTTTTGGATTTCGAATTCTTAAATGTCAAAACATAGATGATGTCCTTAGAATTCCGTAAGGAATACATAATTGACAATCAATGATTCATTACACGTGCAGATTTTGGACCTAGATGGTACCTTATTTGGACAGGAACGATTTTACGTTGGAAAAATCTCTGTAAAGATTTAAGGCGCCAGTTGGCCCTTAAATTATCGCTGTGGAAGTGCGTTGGGAGTTATGACGCCGTGTGAAAATTATTTTATCATTTATTTATTGTCAAACAGATTTATAATATTGTTCCAGGACCAGTTATCTAATTCTCCTCAGATCGTTTTTTTAAACTCCCGAAAAGTCAATAATAACCTCAATAATCTATATTTAACTAAAACAATTAAATTTGCCAATCAAATCATAATAGCTTAACTGTGTGTAGGTGTGTGTACGAATATAACTTATTCAAACCAAGTACTATATAACGTAATGTAAGCATGCACAAAAAGAAACGGAAAACATTTAAAAGAATGGATAAAAGATTTAACCCTAGATAAACCCCAACAGTCAGGGCGTAATAACCATGATGTTGATCGCCCTATAACCTGATCCTAATCCTAATAGCATAAGTTTATTAAATTATAAAACACTTATTATTACATAAAAAAAGTTCATAATTTATTTGTATCAAATTGTTTGGTACGAATATTATCCATTCAGCAAAAACTAATTTAAGAAATACTCTCTTTTTTCCCATTTCCAATTGATTGGCTTATATAACGATAAAAAAATGAGAAACAACCTTCCAGAATGTACAAGATTCTGTAAGAAATCTATCTGTACAATCACATTTGAAAGGACTGGAATATGTACCAACAGAAGGAACGCTTCGATGAATAGTTAATTTTTTTTTTTTTTATTATTAAGTGTTAGCCTCCCATTCAACCACTTAGGGTCATGGAGGGAGGAGCTATCTACAGGTCGCCATCCCATTCTAAACGACCATGGCTCAGGACAAGCTTTTAATTAAATAAAAGATTGCCCTGGGCGGGATTTGAACCCGCAGCGTCAGGATTGCGAGACCTGAACGGATCCCATGAGCTACCCCGGCGCCCCAGTGAAATATTTAAAACTAATTTTTTATTATTATTAAAAAAATCATTATTTATTATACTAATTTGATAACCTTGAAATTTGATGGCTTAATTTAGAGGCATACATTTAATGCAAATATACAAAAAAAAGTAAATAAAATTAATTAAATGTACTTTCCAGGAAGAAGGGGCCCATTGACCTCATTACCAGTAAATTTAGGCGTCAAGGCCCAAGAGGTCTTGAGACCATCTATGTTTTAGTCATCGGGGGAGGTTATAAGGATTGGAGTCCAACTTAAGGGAAGTGGCATATGGATTAGAGTGAGCTAGAAACGGTTGGAGATAAGGTCTTGGACAAAAGGAATATTAAAGTGGGGATGAAGGGTAGAGTTGAATACAAAATTTGGAGCATTTGCAATCATTCTTAGAACTTTGGATTGAAAGGATTGTATTCGCTGGATGTTGGAAGTTTTAGCGGCACCCCACAGTTCAGAACCGTACGTCCAGATCGGATATTGTATTGAAAGCAACTAAAATAATTTTTCTCATTTTAGTAATTTAGAAAATTAGCAGACTACTATCAAAAGAAGAAGTTGTAAATAATAACAAAAAAATCCCTCTTTTTTTTTTTTTTTTTTTTTTTTTTTTTTTTTTTTTTTTTTTTTTTTTTTTTTTTTTTTTTTTTTTTTTTTTTTTTTTTTTTTTTTT
>KZ807055.1:500313-526017 GCA_000696205.2 Oncopeltus fasciatus
GGGGGGGGGGGGGGGGGGACTAGGACATGAGCGCGTTGAACGGTGGACAGAATCATGTCCATTAATTCTCGGGGAAGCACTCCACAACGACAGGTAATTTATGTGGCCCTGATAAGCCCTTCAAGCTCGCCTTGCACGAAATTCTGGATCCACTCAACTTACACTGCCTCCTTTTCTCCCCAATTGTTATCATGTTCAAGATATTCCCGGAGTGCTATCTCGTTGGGTATTCCAATAGAGAAGACCATTAATTATCATCTTAATGACTTCTTAATATTTTCAAGCAGTTTATAAGTACGTACGATTGTTTCACAAATGTCAGAATGAGACGTGTGTGTGTGTGTGTGTGTGTGTGTGCGTGCGCGCCCTTATTCATGCATGCGTGCGTGGGTGTGTGCGTGTGTGTGTGTGTGTGTGTGTGTGTGTGTTTATAATTATTTAACACCATTTTAGAGTATAGGACTCTACAATGTGATAAAAGAGCTTTTTTGAGCAAACAAAAAACAAAGAGAGTTATTATTGACCAAACTGAGTTTAATGAAATTAACATTTTGTGTATATTAATTATTGAATTATCTATTAAGAAATCTTGCACAAAGCCAAAGCATACTAGATTAATTTTAATTATAAAATATTTAAATCTACACTCAAAATTTTTAAAGCCGTAAGATTCAGTATAACAAAATAAAATGGATACAAACACTATTTTAAGAACTTCTCAGAGGTCGATCACGGGTACTGCCCTGGCATGCAGTCCGAATTGCTTTCAAATTCTTTTAATATGCCTTCCAAGTAACTTATGAGTGCTTTAAAATAAATGGTGGTATTTCATACAATAGAATTGAGAGTAATTAAGCTACATCAGAAAAGGGAAAATTATTCCCCATAAATATGTTACTCTGTAAATTGGAGTATTTTCTGTGTATTTAATCATACTTTAAGAAGAGTAAGAGACGATTTTTGAAACATGGAAGTAAATGCTCAAATAATTGAAAAGAGAACTAGCCTGGAGAGAAACGTTTCCCAATAGAAGAAAAAGTCAAAAGGTAAAAATCTAAAGTTCAAAATAAATATTATTGAAGTTTTGTAAAGTTTTTTTAATTAGCTATTCAAACTCTATAATATGCTCCTACTTTTTGTTGACCTGCTTCAGAGTCAAATGAAAGAGAAGCAAGAGTAAGAGCAAAGGTTATTTTTGATTAGAGAGATAGACAAGAAGTGGAATTGAAGATTGTATAAGTATACATTTTTTTTTTTTTCTATTTAGGTGAAAGTAGACTGGTAGTAGTGAAATTTTGGTACTGATAAAATTTTTCTTCATAATTTTGGCTAGCATGCAAAAAGGAAATTATCACATCAAAAACAGAGAATAATATTATTCAGTCTCATTCAGGCCTTGAAAAATCACTTAAACTAGATCAATATAAACTTATAAGTATATGTCTTAATGAATTTCAGTTATACTATTCAGTACTTTAAGACTTAATACAAAAGCAATAGATTATAATTAATATAGTATGACGAATGAAAAATGTATTAAAATGAACTTCTTTTAAATTAATTTGAAAAGCACATCTATATACATTATGTTAAAATACTTCAGACATCAAAAGCAGACTTTTACAATTTTTCTACACATTATTCATGCCCTCTAAAAAAATTAAAACAATCAAATGAAAACAAAGTGAGAAGGATTTTTAAATGCATTCAAATTATCTTAAAATATAACCTCAAGGCTCCAAAGAAAGAATTTCATTGTTCATGAATAATAAAAGATAATTGTTCATAATACAATAACTAATTCATAATAATAATAGTAAGCATAATTGTCATTTGAATGACAATGACATTAAACAAAATCTAGCAAAAGGTTATAAAAACATGAAACCTTAAGATAAGATTCGTGAAAAAAATTACAATAATAGCTAATACTATTGACTAAAAATAATAGCTTTATTGTGTGTGTGCATTGTGTATATATATATATATNAAATGCTTTAGTGATGTTAATAATATAAGATTTTTATAAACATTTTATAATAATTAATATATTTTTGTGAAGTTACTGTTGAAAATATTACAATATACAATTTAATTACCACATGCCATATAAATATTTTTCTTCTTTGTTTCTGCACGACCATTTATAATGTTTTCTACTTTTTGTGTATGTTCATATATTACAATCGCTATTACATATTAATATGTTCCGAAATTCTACTGAAAATTCATCTACTGCATCTAGAACGCAAGGAGTGATTTGCACTTGCAGAAATGTGGGTTCCGAAGCCCTGAATTTCCCAAAAGCTGAGCCCCTCCACGAAGCAATCTTGCAATGGAGTAAGCCACTTTAATATTTTAAGTCCAGCCGCCTCCGGAGGGAGTCGGGAACGCGACTATTTTGCTAAAGTTTCATAAGACAGCGGAGGCGTTGTTCGCCTTACATTACAGGAGGTCTGTACTACCCCTGACTTTTTTTTTTTTTTTTCTCATTCCGACGCTGTAATTTAGTTTTAAGAAGGAAGTGCTGGACACTTCCATTTACTTGTAAAATTCGATTCGAGAAGACGAACAACTCTTGAAAAAAAAAAAAAAATTGCAAATACGAGAGGAAATTAAGGCGATTGATCAAAGAATGTGGGAGAGTTCCTATTCGGGACGCTGGCACGAAATAAAGTGGCGGAGCCATCCAGCCAGCCTATTAGCCGGGAGCGGGATGTAAGCTAGCGAATACATGAATACAAACAGCCGGCCCAACACCCACACTGGGCTGATTTAGTGTGGGAGATATGCTTCTTCCATAGCTCGCCCTTCGCCCCCCTCGAAATACATACAACAGCTTCAATCTAAAACAGTACCTCTTTAAGCGTATTCCAGAGGCGTTGGACGTTATCGGTAGAGCGAGCCGAGGATCAGGATTGAGGGCGATCTACTTCTAGGCCCTAATTTGTATTACATATAAGGATATCAGGGCATTCTGGGCTTACAAATTAATAGATTAAATAATAATAGTACACAGGAATCAGAAGTTATTTCTAATATTAACTTAAAACTTAGATTTGTGAACTTCTACTTTATATATGCATCAAGTTTTAATTAGCTGAGTACTACAATTTTCGAAATAAAGAGCAATTAACATCCTAAATGGTGGTAACTAAGGTAATTGTGATGTTAAACAAGTTATAGTATTTATTGTATACATACCATGTCTTCCATCTTGTGTAAAAAACAACTGTTTTGGGCCAAGAATAAAAAAATATATATATATATTTCTTCTTCTGTTAAACAAGTGAGAAAAAAAAATCAGATCGATTTTGAATACCATAAGTTATACCTAACAATAAGATAAAATAAGATGAATATATATTCTCATTAAGAGCAATCTCATGGCAGGTTTCGCCAATCGGGGGAAAAATAATTTCTACATTTATCATCCTTACATCTTTTAGTTTCCAATTGTTTTGATTAAACTATACTCTATATTCCACTAAGTTCTTTATATTCTAACAAATGCAGTGAAAGCTATACATATTTTTTTAAATAGAATTTCTAATCTACACTATAGAAATCCTATACAGTCAGACATTTTTTTTTTCTTCGATAAGACATCCTGAAAGAGCCTCTTGGAGGATAGTTGAATAGATTTCTTTAGAGACCTTAGATAGACACATTTCACGGCTAATCAAGATCAAGGAAGACACCAACAATCTAATTCTCGAAATATAGTGAATGGATAAAATTTTCTACAAATCTAAAACTTACAGATAAATGGCGACACTACGAAAGCCATAGGGTAAAATAACAATCTAATACTTATTTACCAATACTTCTTCCGGGTTCAACCGTGTCTTGGAGTTTTTAGGTTCCAAGCTTTCGCACATCATAATTGTGTTCCGAACAACTATATATCTAAAAATATTTTTCCAGTCAGCCCTGAAAAAGCCATCACACGATGTGCGAAAGCTTGGCACCTAAAAACTCCAAGACACGGTTGAACCCGGAAGAAATATTGGTAAATATATCTGAGGACCGTGGAAGCCTACTTGAACAAAATCTAATGCTTGATTGTTTTTCACGGTGTTATAATGTAAAGCAAGAAATGAACATGGGCGGTAATTTTCGAGCGATAATACATTTTTACACATAACATATACATTAATGTATTACATTTATAAATATTAATTTAGTTGTGGTTTATTATCCCACGTAAATTTAAAAAAAATTAATGCGGGGGAATAGAATAAAAAAATCTATCTGTCCCAACCAGGACACGAACCTGGATTTTCTGCTTTCCGGGCCGGTATGCTTCCATTACACTACCGGGACGAGCTAAATAACCTACTGAACTCCCAATAAAGAATCTATCTGTCCTGGCTGGGACAGATAGTTTTTTATTCCATTCCCTCGCATTAATTGATTAATATATTACGTTTTATCTAAATAGACTGGAGCTCACGACGTTAATAAAAATTAACGACTTTACATTTGATGAATATTTAGGCAACTGGTTGAATTACAAAAAACTAATAAAATACAGACAATAGCTTCCATTAAAGGCCCATTCTTCATGAGAAAATATCAAGAGATCGTTTTATTTACAACATGACTGAAAATATTATTTTTTATATTATAATTAATATTGTAATAATTCATTCTTACATAAACACAAGTGATTTATTTGTGGAGTTAAATTATTCCAGGAGGCATTGGTTGAGATGTAAGTTCTGTTACAATTCTTTCTTTTTATTTATCAAATTTGATCAATCTCATTATGTGCTACTTTTAGAAATTTTCTCACAACTGTCAAATCTTTTTCAATTTTTGAAAAATCAAAAGGTAAGTTCACCATTCATTACCCTGGTCCCATCTGTGCTTTGAGCACTTAACAAAATTCTCACTCATATGTTTAGTTTAATTTTCTATTCATGATATGTATACATTCGGTAGAATGCACCCCCATCAAGTCTGCATATAACAGATACTATTTACATATTGTTGCCTCTATTTACAACATTGCAAATATCTTTTCCGAAAAAAAAAAATTTTTTTTAAGTATCTAAGGAAAAACTAGACTGAAAAATGACTAAATTATTACAGATTTAAAAAATAAATAAAATAAAATTTCTTGTGATAAACAAATTACAACATGTATTTACCGTTTCTTCTTCCAGGTTGGACCGTGTCAAATTGTTGTTATTTGCCGAGCTTTCGCACATCATGTGATGGCTTCTTCAGGGCTGATAAGAGAATGAGAGTTGTAAAAGAGAGATTTTTTAAATCCAGGTGGTATATAATTACCATGTTTTATACACCAGGTGGTGTATAATCCAGACGCGGTCTGGTCCTTGGGCGAAGCCTGCCTTCCCATTGGTTGATACTGTGTTCTGGCGGCTGGTCTCTGGAGTAGTCAGGTAGCTGGTCACTGATTGGTTGGATCCTCTTGTTAATTAGCGCTGGTTTCCAGTTTTTGCTCAGTCTGTATCCGTCTTCTCTGTTGATATTTTTCTGCTAGCAGAACACTTCGCCAACATCTGCCACCTTATAAAATTCGAAGAGGCTTCAATACTGGCCCGGGAAAGCAACTACTATCGGCGAACCATCAGACAAGCCATTGAAATAACCAAGAATCCGAAAAATATCAACAGAGAAGATGGATACAGACTGAGCAAAAATTGGAAGCCAGCGCTAATTGACAAGAGGATCCAACCACTCAGTGACCAGCTACCTGACTACTCCAGAGACCAGCCGCCAGAACACAGTATCAACCAATGGGAAGGCAGGCTTCGCCCAAGGACCAGACACCACCTGGTGTATAAAACATGGTAATTATATACCACCTGGATTTTAAAAATCTCTCTTTTAGAACTCTCATTCTCTTTTCAGCCCTGAAGAAGCCATCACATGATGTGCGAAAGCTCGGCAAATAACAACAATTTGATATGGTCCAACCCGGAAGAAGAAACGGTAAATACATCTGATGACTGTCGAAGCCTACGTGAACAAATTACAACACAGTATTATTGCTTTTAACATTCATAAAATTAAAATTATAAATAAATAATAGATACAGATATAATTCAATTAACTAATAATTGTTTAACATTTACATCCTTGAAAAGTGGTCATATTGAATTAATTCAAATGAAAATGTCGTTATTAAGTATTCTGATCATAAACAAAAAAAGTTCACCCACAGAAGCTTCTAAGGTTTCCAATATTTTATTAAAAAAGGAAATAAATAAGACTCATTTAATGGGGGAAAAAACCACTAAATGTGGAAGAAAAAGCGGGAAATGTTAAATGATTGTAGTTATATTTTTAAATATTTTCCTTTTTACATAGAACATAAATCTTAGGATTAACATTTTCCTTTAACATAAAAATTTAAGCCCACTGTAAAAAAATCTTTTTGCCCAGTTTTGTCATATCATATATCTTCCCACTCTGGTTGGTTCAATTTCTAGGGAAGCCATATTTGATTTTTTGAATAGATTTAATCATTGAGGGAGAGGGGAGTACATCAGAATAAGTTGAAAATCACTAATATATTTGAATTAATGTTTTTGTTGGGGTTTGGTCAAAGAGATCCAAAAAATATAATTTAAAAACTGTGTATTTTTTTATTATCAGCCAACGTATTGGTTTACATTGTAAGCCATCTTCAGGGCTATCATGAAGGCAAGAGGGTCATCAGGACCCTATATTCATGACTGAAAGTAGTAGATGTATGTGAAAGTAGTAGTAGATGGGATCCTGGTGACACTACGTACCATTTTGCTTTCATGATAGCCCTGAAGATGGCTTACAATGTAAGCCCAAATGTTGGCAGATAATTAAAAAAATACACATTTTTTAAATAGTATTTTTTGGATCTACCTTGATCAAACCCCAACAAAACATCTAATTCAAATATATTAGTGATTTTCAGCTTATTCTGATGTACTCCCCTCTCCCTCAATGATTAAAGCTATTCAAAAAATCAAATATGGCTTCCTTACTTTAAATATATCATTATATATTTGTTTAAGAATAAGTATGATTCACTTAGACAAAAAAAAAAAACATTTATAAAATATAAATTTTGGAAAATTGGGTTTCACAGAGATAAGTACCAATGCCTTCCATAAACTAACAAAGAAATTAAAGTATATCAATTTGTTTTTTGTCTAAACCAATCATAAATGGTGTAATCTAAAAAAAACTATATAAAGGAAAGGCTCAATAAGTGTGAGTCATTGCAGTTTCAATAGGTACTTAATAGATTAGTTACTTAAGCCTACTTAAGCTTTTTCTAGTATCAGTCCAAGTGGATTTGGGAAGATTACTTCAAATTAATGAGGAAAGTGAAAACAATAGAATGAAATTGAAGAGGAAATCAGAATAAAGGTGATTAAAAAATATTAGAAAAAAGAAAACCCTTACTTTAACAAGTGGCACTTCTATGAAATTACAAATTAAGTAAACAGTACTAATAAACAATTTGAACCTAGAATGAATATGACAATTCTTTTTTAACCAAGAGCAAACATTAGTAATAATAAATAAAATACGATAGTCTAAATTACACCAAATAAAAAATTGTCTTCTTTTATCACTTAATGAATTGTCTTCTTTCTATGGGTAAAATCATGAGTCAAGACTTGAAAATATCTCTTGAGTCCTAAATATAATCTTAAGTTGTATGTATTTGAGTGTTTAAATAGTATTAAATAGTACAAAAAAATGTTTTAATCATTCAATAATTATTCTAATCTTTACTATTGTTACCATTTTTGAGGGCTAAACAGAAAACATTTACCATCCATTGGTTCCAATTCTAACCAGGTTAAATAGTTATATAGACAAGGGAATAAAATACATGGAATTTAAACATGTTTCCAAAACACCAATTCATAAAACAATATTTATTGCTTTACATACAATTATTAAGGATTAAGTTGCAAAAACAAAACTGTCTATCCATTACAAATACTGAAACAAATTCAATTTTAATCATTCCAAAATAATTCAAGAGGTAGGATCTACAATATGACCAGAAAATAATTTATGAATATATTAAATATATTATACATATATTTATTAAATATATTTATCATTATAATATTAAATAAAATTAATTNATCATTATTTATTATACTAATTTGATAACCTTGAAATTTGATGGCTTAATTTAGAGGCATACATTTAATGCAAATATACAAAAAAAAGTAAATAAAATTAATTAAATGTACTTTCCAGGAAGAAGGGGCCCATTGACCTCATTACCAGTAAATTTAGGCGTCAAGGCCCAAGAGGTCTTGAGACCATCTATGTTTTAGTCATCGGGGGAGGTTATAAGGATTGGAGTCCAACTTAAGGGAAGTGGCATATGGATTAGAGTGAGCTAGAAACGGTTGGAGATAAGGTCTTGGACAAAAGGAATATTAAAGTGGGGATGAAGGGTAGAGTTGAATACAAAATTTGGAGCATTTGCAATCATTCTTAGAACTTTGGATTGAAAGGATTGTATTCGCTGGATGTTGGAAGTTTTAGCGGCACCCCACAGTTCAGAACCGTACGTCCAGATCGGATATTGTATTGAAAGCAACTAAAATAATTTTTCTCATTTTAGTAATTTAGAAAATTAGCAGACTACTATCAAAAGAAGAAGTTGTAAATAATAACAAAAAAATCCCTCTTTTTTTTTTTTTTTTTTTTTTTTTCTCATTCCGACGCTGTAATTTAGTTTTAAGAAGGAAGTGCTGGACACTTCCATTTACTTGTAAAATTCGATTCGAGAAGACGAACAACTCTTGAAAAAAAAAAAAAAATTGCAAATACGAGAGGAAATTAAGGCGATTGATCAAAGAATGTGGGAGAGTTCCTATTCGGGACGCTGGCACGAAATAAAGTGGCGGAGCCATCCAGCCAGCCTATTAGCCGGGAGCGGGATGTAAGCTAGCGAATACATGAATACAAACAGCCGGCCCAACACCCACACTGGGCTGATTTAGTGTGGGAGATATGCTTCTTCCATAGCTCGCCCTTCGCCCCCCTCGAAATACATACAACAGCTTCAATCTAAAACAGTACCTCTTTAAGCGTATTCCAGAGGCGTTGGACGTTATCGGTAGAGCGAGCCGAGGATCAGGATTGAGGGCGATCTACTTCTAGGCCCTAATTTGTATTACATATAAGGATATCAGGGCATTCTGGGCTTACAAATTAATAGATTAAATAATAATAGTACACAGGAATCAGAAGTTATTTCTAATATTAACTTAAAACTTAGATTTGTGAACTTCTACTTTATATATGCATCAAGTTTTAATTAGCTGAGTACTACAATTTTCGAAATAAAGAGCAATTAACATCCTAAATGGTGGTAACTAAGGTAATTGTGATGTTAAACAAGTTANGGGTTTTGCAGTCATATATTCAATATTGTATGGAACAAATTGCTGTTAATTCTATTAAGAATAATAGTCAGAATAGGACAACTTGATTTTAAAAAATAGTTATAAGTTAAAAAATAAATAAAATAATCTTATTCTAGTAAGTTTCTCCATCCCCTAACATTTGTAACTTGAAACCTACAGCTTCTTGGGTTTTATTTACCACCAATTTATATATATAGCCCAATGGTTTTGTTAAGGGATGCTAAGAGTAAAAATAGCCTTCCTTTTAATTCATATATATTATTAAAATGGAGATATTGTTGTCCATAAAGATATATTATTTAAAAGGTAATTAAGGTTCGGTCCATATGTTGATACACACACACAAACATAATTTTTTTTAAAAAATATGTTATTTTTAAAGAGTTGATCAACAATTACCTCTTAAATCATACAATTAGTTAATTATCCTAATATGAAAGATATATTTATTTAAAACCTGCTACTGGATAAACTTCATTCAACTATATAATTTTTTAAATTTTAATTCTGTTCTTACCTATAAATGCCAAAAATAAATCACCCACAAATAACATCTAAATTGAAGTGGAAATAATAATAATTAATAATATCATGTTCAAAATCATTTTCATAGTCAATTTTCATATATTTTCCCCATAGCAATTTAATGGTATTTACTATGATTTTAGATATTACTCTCTATCAAAAGATTTCTCAATCATTTATTGATTAACATATAAATTTGTTAACTTAAAATGTTTACTAGAAAAACAAAATTTTTAAAATGTCAATATCTCCTTAAAAAAAATAAACAACCCAGTCTTTGGCAACGGTTAGTTTGAGGTGAGTTTTACAAAACTCTCTAAATGTCTCTAGGCCCAGTAGGCTTAAAGATTACTTATTATTATGTTTATAATCAGAAAACTAGACAACCCGTTTAAAACACATTTCCATTTATAATTAGTTCAATATGTTAGCAATAAATTTAATCTCTAAGGATAAACACATACAAAATATAAATGCAATTCAAAACAAAATTCGACCTGAAACGTGGCAATTCCCTTAAAACACTTAAATATAATATTTTTATATGTATAACAGCAGTGAGATTAAGTTGCTAGTTATGTGATAAGCAATAATAGTGAGATGGTTATTATTCAGTTATTGGCACTCATTTAACTAACGAATTTTTGTCTAACCCAAGCTAATAATTAAATAAGAATACTCAGAATACTTAATCTTATTAGAATACTTAGCTTGGTTATAAGATAAGAATCTTACAAGATATAAGAAGCCAAACACATCTTTGATTTACTTAAAACACTTAACTGTTAAATATGTTGCTCTACTTTGACACCCATCATAAAATATTGGCTACATATGTTTTATTACCTATAGATTTTAAAAGTAGCAAAAATTATAAGGGGAGTTCTAGCTCCCCTCCCAGAAAAAAAAAATTGCAGATGAGAACATAAATCACTGAGGATAAGTAGATTAGTTTCATTATTAGCAAGGTTTAACTATTAGGTGTTCTGAAGTTATCAGAGTAGCCATCACAGAAACAGGTAACAAGTTGTTTGGCTTCTTATAGTATACCAGATCCAACTATCCAATCTGTGATACTGTGTTGTATAAGCTATTTTAATTATTTCAAATAATACCTACTACATTCTTACAAAAGGGAGGAGAATAAAAAAAAATTTATAAAAAAATATCAACATTCACAACGAGAAAATAAGCAAAAGGAAAGTTAGTCCTGCATGAGTCATCTAAAAATGTGAATTTCCACAGTACTTAATTGTGAGGTAATAACTAATAGTAAATATTGAAATAAATTACTAATTGTATATCTCAAGCCTGAGAGAAGAATGGATTGCATGAGGAAGCTCAAAAGTTTTAAGTAATTGCTTAATATATTTCTATTTTGTGTATGTGTCTACAATATACATTAACAGATACATATACACATATATAAGTAAGTTGTGTTGTTTTTTTTGGAAATATTTCAACTGCACCTGTTGCAAAGTAATTATTTATGACAAAAAGGCTTTCCAAATTACAAAAAATTCAGGATAAAATAACTCTACTCCCTTCAGTACATTATACTATGTAAAAAACAACAGAAAAAAATAATGTATTTCCTATTAGTAAATTATTTATTATTTGAAATACCTTTCTCAGCTAACAGCTAGCACTATTATAGAAATCAGTGGGAGAAACATGAATTAATGAGATGTCTGAAGGTATTAAGACGATGATGCTCAGCCTAAGACAGATTTTTATATATAAAATATCCAAGAGAGCTGAATAAATAATTTATGCTTAATACATAAACCACTCAAATATTTTTGTTTGTCGCTTAAAATAAATTACATTTATAAATATCATGAAGGGTGCATTACAACATATTTCCGATATGTTTAACAATCAAATTATGTTGCATACATGAAAAAGAATACGTGTTAGGCCGAAATAAATATATGCCTTAAATGAACATATTAGCTCGCTCACACAAAATAAATTATATTTAAAGAAATTGATAAATAACACATAAATTACTTTTAATTTTTTTTTTTTTAAATGGTTCGAAAAATTAATTAAATTAATTCTTTAAGTTTATTTTAGATAAATAAAATACCTATAGAAATAGAAAAGGAATGAGTCATACAGCACTAAGTGTCTTTTACCAGTAAAAGTTTTTAGAAAACAATATACGTGCAGAAGTGTTCACACACATTATAAGAGCTTCATTGAAATGCATTTAACAAAAAATAAAAAAAAAGGAAAAATTTATTCTAACTAAGGCAAAGTTCTTTCCTAAATAAAGAGGATAATAAGGAACTTACACCATATAGTTAGAACATACGCCGTCAATAATAACAACAAGTTCTTGGGTTAAAATAAATATATGAAAAAAAATTAGTTTAATCATATATAAGTGTTTCATAATAATAAATAAGAAATAGCCTTAAAATCACAAAACCACTGTATCTTGTCATTTAAAAATAATAGCAAAATAGAATTATATAATAACTTAGGTGAAATTATAGAAGACTATATTAATGTCTTCCTGTTGAACCTCAGCAGGAAGGAAATCTTATTAATCATAATAAAATTTTAAATTACCTCTTATCATTCAGTAAAGAAAATACTGTGTGAACAAAACAAGCATAATTGCCTAATATAAATATACAATTCAAATACATATTATTATTGGATAAATATTTTTTACAACTAAATCAAAATTGTTTACAATTATTTGATAAAAAACATAAGACTAGAGCAAAGGCACCAAAGCTAATAATAGTGAAGCATCAAACACCTTTTGATTCTAAAACATGCACATATTACTCTTCACACTGACATATTTTTAAAGTGCTAAGTATGTCCATGTGTGTTTGTGTATAAATATATGTGTGTGTGTGTGTGTGTGTGCGTGTATATATATATATCTTGTGCGACCTAGTAGAAAGGAACACTTTAATAATAAAACATATCACATGTCATGATGATCTCTGTTCTTGATATGACATGCCCTGATGCCATGAAAAGACATTTGAGTTTTTTCTTACTTTTTCAAGCTTCAAATATTTCTTTAGTAAGTTTAACAACTACATTTATTATTTTACTGCATAATATATCTGATAAATTAAAAAATCATGAAGAATAAAGATAAACAAATTCAGTTCAGTTATCAATTATTAAATCAGCCGAATTCCAAAGAATGGGAATTAACTCATTTCCACTAGTAAATTGAAGAGGAATAGAAATTCAATGGTTATTAGCAGGATGCTAGAAATCATTTTAAAAATAATGAAGTTAAATACTTTGCAGAAACCAAAAGTATAAGCCTTAGACCATTTAAATATAGTAAAAATTACAACTATTGAAAAGATTTCTTATATCCTAGCTCAAGGTGTAAAATTTTTGGAAGTAAAATATATTCTGTAAAATAACATCCCAACAGAGCACTTGCTTGCTAGTCACAAGAGGATTTGCACAAATTACATGAGAAATTATTTAATTTTTTTTATTCGATAAATAGCCATATATTTTTTAGATTTTTTAAGGTCCAATTTTGTATGATTTTTTTCGAATATTTATAGTCATTGAAAAAAATTATTCTTTCAAGGAACCTAAATTTTTTTTCTGCACTACCTATGTAGTTGGTTTCAGGAAAATGGGAATGGGATGCTTCCTGTAATGTTAACATACCATCAGTTAAACCAATTATATTTTTCGACACTATACATTGCATAAACAAGATTTTAGATTTAAATAGATTTTTAGCCAAGTTAAACTGAAAATTTAAAGTTCAAAGTAGTGAAAACAAGTCTTAAAAAACTTGCTTAAATATCTTTCTATCCATCGTTTGAAAAACATAGTGCACGAGATGAATCCATTACAAATACTGAATTTCTTTATTGTACGAACAATGTGATAAAAGCACAAATTATTGATACCACTAAATCTCTTGGGTTGTGACTATCCCTACCCTATAAAGTATATATGATTACCTCCAAGCTATAGCACTGAGATAACCAGCAGCAGAGATACTATTTATTCCCACTTGCTCTCCCTTGCCATTCCAAGCAAAGGGAGGGATAATATTATTGCTGGGCCAATATATAATTGTACTTTTGGGGTATTACTACTGGCCGATCACAATTAATACAAATACAACTTTAGTCCGAATGTCACAGCAAGATGCCAGGCAGACTGTAATTGCCTCCAGATTATAGAATTTGCCAATTATTATCAGAATTGTTTAATGAAGTAATAGAGCACAAAACAATTTTAAATATACACACACATATATATATATATATGTACNAATTCATGAGCACTAATTTAGGCCTTAGTTGTACTACTTTAGACATCAATGAGTATTCCTTTGAAAAATTTAAAAATTTCATATATCTAGGCCCAGAATTGAACGATGAAAATAAAGTAATAAATTAAGTGAAAAGAAGAATAATGGAAGCAATTAGGGAATGTTTTGCCAATATTAAGTTTTTTAAAAAGTAGACTGTTGTACCAAACAACTAAAACAAGGTTGTATAAAACCTTAATTTAGCCAGACCTGGCATACGGAGCAGAGACGTGGACTTTGACCTCCTTAATAAAGAAGAACTTAACATTGTTTGCATGGAAAATTTTAAGAAAGATTTATGGTCCTGTTCTTAATACCCAGACAAATACATGGAGGGTATGACCAAACACCAAACTTTACAAAAAAGTTTACTGTATTCTCATGACATTGTATTTCTACAGCCCTGAAGATGGCTTACAATGTAAGCCGAAACGTTGGCAGATAATCCTTCATTAAAAAAAATACATTTTTTTATTTGTGTTTTTTTGGATCTACCTCGACCGAACCCCAACAAAAATCATCTTAGACCAAACTTTACTTGCTATATTAAGACACCAATGTGGTCAAGTTCATAAAAACACGCCGTCTTGAATGGTTGGGCCATACTGTACGAATGCCCCCTAATAGAATGGCGAATAAAATATTTTATGACTCTATAACTGACAAAAGAAAAGTTGGCCGTCTAAGGAGACGATGGTGGCGGGATCTCGAGGAAGACTTCAGGATGCTGGGTGACTCAGCATGGAGGCAGAAAGCGAGAGATAGAAACAGATGGAGGGACATTGTTCAGGAGGCCAAGTCCCACCCCTGGCTGTAGTGCCACGCAAGAAGAAAAATAATTTCAGGCAGAAAAAAAGTTGCTGAAACATATAGCAGACAGATAGATAATTTTTATTCAACAGTCAGAGTCTAAGTTATGTTGAATATCATATTTCAAGTTTTGAGGAACAGTTGTACACTTTTAATTTCAGCACCTTTTATTGATTTAAAACAAAAAATTAAACAACTACACACACTAAATACAGACAATTGGTAGAATATAATAAGAAAGCTGTACGACTTTGGCTTTAGACAAGAATGTAGAGCTTTAATACAATCAAAACCTGCTGTATTATATAGTTTTAAATTATTTATTGGTTAAATTATAAAACTAGAGTTAATATGTCAAAAATGACATAAATAAATATTGATATATTTAATTTACCTGTTATAAAATTCTTGACAAACTGGTGCAGTCAGTTGGTTTATAAGGCAAAGTGATGTCACTATGGCAAACACAATGTTGTATGTAAAAACAATTCTAAAATTGCCAAGCCAAACAATATTTCCAAAGTGACCCAACAAGTCAAAATTTGTTATTCCTGGAAAATAATAGTAGAGGGAAAAAAATTAAGTTATTTCCAGATTTAGTGAAAAAGAAAAATTGTATTATAAATAATTTTTATNAATAATTTTTATAAATAAAATAATACTAAGTCTTGTCTTCTCAACAATTATCATTAAAAAAACAAAAAAGACAAAAGACAATCATTAAAAAAACTGTGCCATGATACAGAAGTAATGTAGAAAAATAAAAAGTGATAACAATAAATCTAAATTTGCATTAGTAATAAGTAAATTTGTATAAGGTTTAAGTGGTGCCTTTTCCCTTGTAAATTAATATAAATGAATAAAATTTTGACCTGACAAGTGCAAAAGGTTTAAATTAAGAGTTAAATATTTAAAATCACTAAGCTATACTATTTAACAAATCCACCTAGCCTCTTACCCTTTTAAATAACAAACCAATTGAGGATTAAATTTTAACAATTTTATGTTGAATTTCATTAGTTTTAAACTAAATGTTATGCCCACTAAATAGAAAAAAAAAACATTTCTTTACATGCATTTGACATCACAGGTAATCAATCTCCCATTCCTATTGGCCAGATTTTGCAAAAAAAAAACAAAACAACAAACTCAGCTTTTTAATTTACATTTAAAAATGATATATCATTTTAAAAAACTAATTGTGGCTTCTAGGGGGTAAAGTTAAAAATCTAAGGTTTAGGTTATTGCTAAACCTTGGATTTAAATTGCTAAAATATTTCTTTCATCAATAAAAAAAACCTGTGTCAAGTTTCATAATTCAAAACTAATGTTAAGCCCATTGGATTTAAAAAAATTTTTACTCCACTTTCACATTGAAGGTAATCAATCCCTCACCTACTGGTGCAATTAATTCTACTGGCTCAATAAAGATCTAAGTTTTGTATTTACAAAGCTATTTGACGATTAATATTAAGAAAACTGTAAACTGTGGCCTGGAGGCGTAAACAGACACACACTATTATTGGGAATATTCAAAAGGAGAATTTGTTGACCGTAGATATTATTCTAAGATGATTTTAGTTGGGGTTCGGTCAAGGTAGATCCTACCGTTGGGGTAGGTCAATAACAATCCTTTATTAAAAAATACATTTTTTAAATTTGTGTTTTTTGGATCTACCTTGACTGAACCCCAACTAAATCATCTTAGAGGACTATTATTGGGATTTACATACACAGTAAATATAAAATTTTACTTGGGGATTAGAAGTAAAATCTTGTTCCAAATATTTGTATGTGAAATATGTTGATTATCTATTTGATGTACTGTAGCATGTTTAGATAAATGAATGAATTATTACATTAAAATCCAAGAGTTGATGAAGGAAGAAGATTCTTACAAAAATTACCAGTTTATTTTATGAAAGAACTTCATTGTGTATTTTAAGATTTAGACACTAACAATAATATTAATATCTAGGCACCTACAGTGCTGTGACTTTTCTAAAAGTTGACATTTCAAGAGAAAAGCTGAATTAAGAAGCTAACGTGTTTTTAACGTGGCAGTGAAAAATGAAAATATTGTGATTTTTCATATTTTATTCCTTTATACAGGTTCTCACTATTCCTGTTTGTTTTAATTTTAACTAAAATAGAATTTTGTTAAATATGCACTGCACTAAATATAAAACACAATTGTCTTCAATTTAATGAGGATTAAATCTTTGCAATGTTGTGTTTGTACATATATGACACATAACAGTCTAAGAAGGTTACAAGCAGATTGATCCTAAACACTGGAAGACATAATACAGCTTATAATAAGAAAACCTATTTTATTTTATTTAACTGTTTTAAGTAAATTTTTTTTATTTATTTAATAACTTTATGTGTCCAATATTATTGTTTTTGAATTTAAAAACCAATTCAGCAACATCATTAATTGTCATCATGTTAATAGAAATTTGATTTCTTTAATTTTACATACATTTATATTCTTATTAATTAAATAATAATCTTACTATATTTAAATTCTTTTAAATAAATGAATTATAATTTATATGAAAAGTATTTGTATAATTAATAAGTCATACATGATATTTCGCCTTCGTTAAAAAACTGCAGAAGATAGATAGATTCTTCTTCAATTGAGTGAAGCATTCGTATAATGAAGACTTAGTCAATTTTTTTTTAAATGTATTAGTGAATTTTCAGTTTATAAATTATTATATCATGAAGTTCACAGTCAATTTTGATAATTGGCTTTACATAAAAATGTTCCCTTAGGCTTCTAAAGTCTACAGAAATATTCATAAATATATCTTCCCGACTCGACCAAGTAGTTAAAGTTTCTTCTAGCCAAGCTTTCCCACATCATGTGATGCTTCTTCAAGGCTGAAAGTAGAATGAGACCAACTCCAGGTCCAGGGGGCTTTTATACCTGCCAAGGCTCCTGTTGAAACAGCTACTAGTGATAACAGGAGCCAGACAGACACATCCAGAAAGGAACAATTAAGAGCCAACTAATGGGAAGGCAGACAGATCAAGGTCCGGTCCTAGGCAGGTATAAAAGTCCCCTGGATATAGAGTCACTCCCATTCTACTTTCAGCCCTGAAGAAGTCATTACATGATGTGTGAAAGCTAGGCAAAAAGAAACTTTACTACAGTCAAACTCACAAGAAATACAATGCATTTTTAAAATAATGAGAATATTTTAGGTCCTTTTCAAATAAAAGATAATATGATTCATTTATATAAAATTCATTCATTTATATTAATTAATATTCATTAATTAATAGTTTATTGTCAAATAATTTGCCTCTATTTTATATATAAATGTTACTTAAATTAAAAAATTCTGTATTTTTTAATTAATATAAAACTTTCTGCAGCTGCTAATCGACAAGCTTTGGTAAAATAATAAAATTGTTTTTTGTATTATTTCAAATTATTCTAATTTTTTTTAATTAAATTGTAAAAATTACTACAAAAGCACACAATATAAAGTTTATTGAAAATTGTTTTTGGAGTCTAGTAGATAGGATCAGAGAAAATATTGAGAAATTTTTTTTTAAAATCTGCCATGAGAATAACTCCAATAGCTAAAATTTTTTAAAATTTGCTAAAGAAATCAATATTACTAATTGGGTAAGACACTTATATAAAACTTATAATCTAGAGACTAAAATAATAATCTCGGTACCTAATATTCTAGAGAGCAGTGGGAGAGCTGAGCTAAGAATAAGAAGAAGAGCACAATTTGCTATGAGAAGTGATAAAGGAGTCCTATGTGCTTGAGGTCTAGCCTTTGCAAGAAATGGTATGTTGTACAAACCAACCAGAGAAGCAACAACTAAGTACACAATTACCACTACTTCTAAACTTGCCCCCAAAGAGCCAAGTTTTGAGAGAGATGTTAACCCGAGAGTAAATGTCTGCAACACATAACAATATAAGATTAGTCATAATTTAATAATAACAATTAAATAGTAAGTAAAGATATTTTGTCAAACCATATTTATTACATTAGTATTTGTTACACAGTGAAATTGTACTTTTACTATTTAAGTTTCTTAATCAGGAATAACACTTTTTAAACTTAAATAAAAATCCTTCAGGAGTCAAAATTTGTTAATAGAACTGGTTATTTCTTTGATTATCATTGTAAATAATCATATTACTGTAGGTTCTAGATCTCTGTCAAAGAAATACCTGCTGCAATAATAAAAAAAAAAAAAAAAAGTGCTGGGTTTATTACACAACTTTCTATTGCTATACCTTTAAATAAAACTAAATGTCAACTATAAAATATTGTCAATAGGAACGATTAGCAAGGGCATTTATGAAACAGTTTATCCTTTAGTCAAAAGAAGATTCAGACATCAGATGATTGAAGTGTTAACAATTCTTCATGTTAATGAACATAGAGTCTAGTCCATTCTAGGGATGATACAAAGAATATAGTTAAGATAATTAATTCTCAAGAAAAATTAAAATGTTGACAAAATTCAACCCACACATTATATTAATATTTACCACTTACTATTCATTAAGCGAATAGGCATGGGGGATAAGAAGGGAGAGGTTAACTAGCTGGAAGACTCAGTTTCTTTGACCTTACAAATCAGTCGCTACACATAAGCACTGATGACCTTAGAAATTGAGTATCTCCAAATATAAAGAAAGAAAAATTGTAGTGTCATATTAGCGCTAATTAAATATTAAGGCTGCTACATTGCAAAACCTATTGTTTATCTGCTTGAGATTTAAGACTTAAAGGTCAGACTTTTAATTAACAGAATAGTCATTATTTAATATAAATCTTAAAATTAAGAGGCGAAATACAAAAAAACATAGTGGCTGTTAAAGAGCTTAGATAGGCCTCGAGTTTATAGAAAACAGCATATAACTTGAGCACTTAAACGTTTTAAAGTTAATATGAAATCATCAAATTCTAAGGATAATTTCAATATTAGTTTCATATTTACAAAATTAAGATTTATTTGATTTAATTGACAAATAAAAATAAAGAGAATGAATTTTCGACTAAGCATTACTCACTGAAAACAATTTAATTGAATTTTATTGAACTACAACTGTTCTATTAACTCGAGTTGATAGTAACAAAGAAAAACCCCTTCAATTTCTAAACTTCAGATAATAATGGCAATAGTTGCTTCTAGAATAAATGAAAAGAAAAAGTAATTTATTTACCTTAAATTAAAAGTATACCACTAAAAATAAGTAATAGTTATAAGAATTTTGAACTCACCGCAGTACTTTTTGGGAGAGCTTTAATACCAATCAATAGTTGTAGAGAATTTACTAGTACTAGAAAAATGGTTATTGCTGTCAAAGCAACCAGTGTAAGCATAGCAAATGGATATACTATATTCCTGTGCACACTTGAGCTACATTTCTGTTTTTCTGAAATTAAAATTAAAATTAAAATTAATAAAACAAATTAACATAATTTACAACATTAATTAAGTTGCATAATATTTCCAGTCCATGATGATAATTGTGGTGAAATAATCTCACAATTCATTATTTATTTGAATCGCACAGGGAGCTAGAAAAAACTCTCTACCTCAGCCGGGGATCGAACCCGGGTCCCCCACTATCCGGGCGGGTGTGCTAACCAACAGAACCAACAAGGGAGTGAGAATAATTTTTAGTTCCCTGCACTTCACTTTGTCCAAGTCTGACCGCCAAGTATGACTAATATATCATCTTGTACTTGGCAGAGCTGAAATTGTTAGCTATTTATTGTTCGGCAAAGGTCCACTACCTGACATTCAAATCATGATGATGAGTTAAAGTAATCCCACATTTTGGAATACTTTATTAATGTAGGATTACTTTACCACAATTATCATGGATGTCAGATAGGGGCCTTTTGCCAAACGAGATTCTAATAGCTAGCAATTTTAGCTCAGCGAAGTGCAAGACGATATATTCGTCATACTTGGAGGTCAGACTCGGAGTGAAGTGAAGTGCGGGGAACTAGAAATTATTCTCACTCCCTCAGAGGTGCAGTTGGTTAGCGTACCTGCCCGGATAGTAGGGGACCCGGGTTCGTTCCCCGGCTGAGGTAGAGTTTTTTTTCTAGCTCCCTGTACGGTTCAAATAAATTAATTATTTCCTTATAAATGTTCATTAATTTGGACAAATCATGAATAAAAGAGACTAGGGCAATAGAAAAATCATATCAATTGAAAATAAAACTGGAACAATAAAAGTTTGAAGTTGCATAAACTAAATAGATAATCCATGTCTCTAACCAGTAAAGATGAATGTAGATAAGAGTAAATGACTAATGTGTTTTTAGAAGCTGAAGAGGGCAATGAGTATAAGATTAGATCGCTAAGGCTGGCTATAGACTGTTCAGAAAGGAAAAGTGAAGGGAGGATACCCAACTTTTTGTTAAAGGATTTTTTATGAAATCGCTATAGATTTAAATCTTACAAAATTACATTTTACAACAAACATGATACAAGGACTTTATTGTTGAAAACATAATGCAATAGAAAGAATATATATCTAAGTCGGTTCCTACACATGAAATATAAGGAGGTTGCCCTAATTTTTAACTAACATTCTTAAATACTTCCCCTTGTATATATTTTTAGTAAAAATGTTATGGAACAAGTGCTAGAAAATTACATTAAAACCTATTACAATCTATTTTTTTCCCTATATTTCTAGCAGAAACAGAAATACTATTTTTTAAGCTTATAAACCAAATTTGGTTTCCTTATTTTAATAATAGTCGATTCTAGTAGAAAATTACGTTCTGAAACTTTGAATGAAAAGAACTTTGAGGAAAATATATATTAAAAAATTCTTAAAATATGATAAATCCATGATTAACTAACCTAGAAGATCCTTTTTCTTCAGTACCTCTTCCAATATTTCTTTTAATCCACTTTGAAGAGCTCCATTTTGAAGAGACATAAAGGTTCTGTCACCATTTGGAGAGCCAGGAACACTCATTGGTTCAGGAATAATGTAACTTTTCCCAGATTCCATAACTTGTCGCAACCTATTTCAGAAATTTTCTTTTTTTACTTATTTCCTATGTAATAATAAAATAAAGTAGGGGAAAAAAGAAATTAGGGAAAAATTCCTGTCTGATGTAAATGTACAACCTTTTTTTTTTTTTTTTTGTTTCAGGGTAACTCTCTCATAAACTGAATTAAGATTGGCTTGGTTTGGATATGAGCATAATCCAAATATAAGAGAGTGAAGTTCTGCAGACGACAAAAAGCTTCAAAAATCACATCACCATATATATACTTAATTAACTGCTAATAATAAATTGACCAATTATTAGCTGTTTTAAAATTGACTAGAATTGTCTAGTCAGGCACATATTATTTATGGACATTTTGGCATTTGTTTTAAAGTTCTTGGTTTACACATATTTATTTATATGAGTTACATATATTTACTATGTCTTTAACTCCAAAATGTGTATTGTGTTTTAGGAATTCCAAAAGACTTGTTGAAATTTTAGTAATGTAAAGTGTCCTAATTCAAGCTTATTATTTTTTATTTGCAAAAATAAATAAAATATCTTAAATCAAGCAAAGAATAGACTGAACTAAACAAATATATACTTTAGAATCAGTCACATCTAAATTGTGAGAGTAATTTGGCAATTTAGAAAAAACACATTCAAAACATTTTGCCTATAAATTATATTTATCAGTTGACAAAACAAAAAGGATTACTTTGGTGAAGAACTTAGAAGAAATTAGGTGAAACAACCCTAGTATTATACGAGGTTTTATCAAAGAAATGAATTATAAACAGTTCAAATAGGAATACAATAGCTTACTGCTATTTATTCATAATAGTTTCTCTCTAGGTATTCCAAATAATTTTATCTTATCTTAGTACTCCACTTGGCCCATCTCTTCTTCTCCTTTATAGCATCCAAAAACTATACAGGTTTCTAATAAATCTATCCACTTATATTTGAGTAATTTAATAAGTATATGGTTCTGTCAGGTTATTCAACATAAGAATTGGTAAAAAGGATTTTAAATAATCAAGTACTAAAATAATTAGTCAAGTTTAATACAATTTATTCACTACAAGATGTACTCATTTATGTATTAAAATGAAAACTTAGACTTAAGATTTAAATAAGAACTTACAATAATAATAAATGCAATAATAATATGTAAGCTCTATGATTTTAAAGCTATTTTTATGTCAAAATAAATATTCACTATTAAAATACATGATCAATATCACTTAAATTATTTTATAAAACATATAATAATTAAGATTATTAATATTGAAAATGTCTGCTCACCTTCGTTCAGCAAGGTCTTGCTCCATTATAGTAACATAATACTCATCATTCACATTATGCAAAAACTGCGGTTTTACCAAAAAAGTGCTCAATACTCCGAACATTTTGATAAATCCAAGTGGAGTGCAAACTAAAATATAAAAAACATTGTAAATATGATTATATTTAGGTTTGTTTGTGTATTTGACTAGTAAAATATGTTCATTACAAGAATAAAAATTAAAATAGAAGCATGTATATGAATTTTAAAGATTTTGGAAACATAAATTAATTTTTTTTTTTTTATCAGAGGTTATAATTCACGAGATTGAACTAAACACAATTAAATAACTTAATTTAATCAACAAATAGATGGTTTAATAATGTATTTGTTTATATGATATTTCATACTTCATTGCATATATAATAAATTAATATTCATAAATATATTCGGGANAGAAAAGAACCTCTAAAAGCAGAAACGTCTATTGAGTAAAAAAGAGAACAATAGATATAGATATTAAACTGGAGGCAGCCCAGCAATCCAAACCACTTTTAACAAGTATGCTGAAGTGTTCAGAAGTTTTATTATCAAAATATTTTGTACACGTGGATGTGCATGTAAGTGTATGCTTGCTTGCTTATGAGATTTAAAGTAGTGTTTGCACAATTATTTAATAGCAGTGTTTAGGGTGCATAAGTGATCACGTCTTATTCCAAATTTAGAATGAGAGATTTTATGGTGTACAGTTTTCATTTTAAATTTAACAATGAATTAAAACATAATCAAAATCAATGACTTACCAATCAATAAGATTACTCCAATAAAAGAAATACATGAATACAAAAATGGAAGATAAGAAATTCCAAAACCTGTAACATAGAAAAGAAAGAAACTGTAATATAATTTGATTCTAATTCAAACTATATTTCATGATTCAAGTTTTATAAATTTTCAAAAAGAAAGACTACATAAAAATGAACTCTAATGAATTTCATGATAAAAATTTAGCTACTGAATTTTTAAAGAATTAAATTAATATGAGACCTTACATAAAATTTAAAAATGAAAATAATATTTTGATTATTTGTTTTGATTGAAAAAAGACTATATGAATATTGAGAGAAAGAAAAATTGAAGATAAACTTAAGGTCTATAACAGAATAAATTTTGAAATCACCCAAGTGCTTCTTTATATTCCTGAAAAGTTCAATTTATACTTATGTAGTTCAGAAATGATTAACTTGATTAATTTTGAATTAATTATTAGACAATATTACTAATAACATAATACTACTTTTACACACAAAACATATTTTACTTGCTTTAAAAATACTTTACATATACTGCTTAGCTCAACATCTGGAAGTAAACCGAATAAGAAAGGAATTACAGCTCCCTATGCTTATATAGTTCACAATCATATTTATTAATATATTTTTAATTAATTTTCATTTTTAAAGTCTTCTTTANTTGATATTTCTAATGGAGCACTAAATTGAAGTCCTCTTTTTTCCTTCTCTGATTTATAATCACATTGAAGCATCGTTATTCGTTAACATATTACAATTTAGTAGCATTCACGTTGGTAAAGAACTATTAAAATGACTGTACAATAAATTTGTTTTATTAATCTGAAAATAGTTCTAAAAGTAAAAAAAAAAAAAAGTATTTAATCCCACGTTAAATTTTACACAAGAAATGCAAGGGAGTTAGCCAACAATGTTAGCTCCTTCGAGCATAAGATGATATATTAGTCTTACTTGGGGGTTCAGACTCGGAGTAAAGTGCCACTCCCCAGAGTAGAAGAGATTATCTGGCTAGCCTCAGTTGTGTAGTGGCCACCTTATTTGCTCGGAAAGCAGGAGACCCGGGTTTTTTTTCGGAAAAACGAGAGTCTAACAA
Organism: Oncopeltus fasciatus; assembly: GCA_000696205.2. Lineage (NCBI taxonomy): Eukaryota > Metazoa > Arthropoda > Insecta > Hemiptera > Lygaeidae > Oncopeltus > Oncopeltus fasciatus. Next base: position 525,604 of record KZ807055.1, read on the forward strand.
ATAGCCGACTATGTTAGCTCCTTCGGGCATAAGACGATATATTCGTCTTTCTTGGAGGTTTAGAGTTGGAGTACAGTGCGGGGGGAGGGGGGGGGTGGAAGAGATTATCTGACTAGCTTCAGTCGTATAGTGGCCAGCTTATTTGCTTGGAAAGCAGGAGACCTAGGTTGAGTTAGCAAGATTTTTTTATTCCAACTCCTTTGCATTTCTTTTATAAAATTTAATGTGGGTTTAAATACCTCAACAAAATCATTATTTGAAAAATGTGTATGTTTAAGTAAAAATTTACTGAAACCTTCCAAAAACTAGATTCCCAAAATAAAGCTCAATTTATTTCAAGAAAATTTCCCAAAATTAGGGCACTTGTATAATATATTATATTTAAAAATCTATTGAAATGCATTATAAATATTA
>KZ807055.1:536440-554337 GCA_000696205.2 Oncopeltus fasciatus
TATATATATATATATATGTAAGTAAAGTATATGTAGAAAACGAAACACTCGAGGCTGTGATACATAGTAATCAAGATAAAGAGTGCAGAGAACATAAAATAAAAAAATCGCAACAAGTAAAATTTTCGAGGATCTCTCGCCCTTCGTCAGTGAGGAGTGAAAAGAGACTGGTGCTGCGGAAAGGAATCAAAGGAAGGTTCGTTTGAGTTTTCTCTAATCCTCCTATAGTTAGGAATTGATGCCAGGTCTTGTAGTGGCTTTGAGGATATGGATATAGGCGCACTCTCGTCTTCAGTGGTAAATCTGAAGCCGAGTCCAGAAGTTGCTCAATCACTTGAACTTGGAAAACATCATTAAAACTCATTAAATGACTCTGTGCATGCCTTGCTATGAGAAGAGGGGACTGTGGTTCTGAACAGGATGCTCTGTTATTATTAATTCTGAGATTCAGTGGCGTAGTAGTATATTTTTCTACGTAAAAAACAGGACAAAAATTGCATTGAAGCAGGTATGCACAATTCCTGGATGTGCATGTTGATGATGCTTGGATTTAATATGTTAAGTGGGTGTTGACACTGGAGTACGTGTTGCCAGTTTTATAATCGGACAGGATAAGCATCTGTTTTTGTTACATGGCCATGTACCTTATTTTGGTAAATTTGTGAGGGTTTTGAAAATAGTTTTTTCTGTTTAGTATATCTTGGAGGGTGGGGGCTTTCCTGTACGTAATGCCAGGTCGTACACTGGTGGGTGGATTTTTCTGAATATCAGGGAGAGCTTCGTGTATCTTGGTCTTGATACCTTCTACCCGGGGAAATTTACAGTAACCAGGTTAGGAGTTTAGGCATTAGGATATTTAGGTTTAGAATGGAAGGTTCGGTTTGTAGGATTCTGTTGAGGAGTTGGAGGAGCTAATCCCTTTAAAGAAGAGGATTTTTTAAGGATCCTAAGCAATTCTCTAATGTTTCTTGAGAATTACAGATGCGGTGGCCCCGAGAGGAGAGAGAGTAATTACCTTACGGACCTCTTGGTGTGTGAAGGGTGGCAGCTGGAATAATGTAAATACTGCTGTTTGTTAGTGGGCTTGATGTGAACACCAGTGACGAAGTGGTTGTCTACTGGTTAATTTAAACATCCAAAAAAAAAAAAGAAAAAAAAGAACTTTATGGGAACCCCATATATATATATATANCCTTATCCAAGTCATCTAGGAATGTGGTAGGGATTCTTGTCCGTGGGTCCAAATGATAAATCATATATATATATATATATATATATATATGATTTATCATTTGGACCCACGGACAAGAATCCCTACCACATTCCTAGATGACTTGGATAAGGCGTTTTTATAAAGTTCACATGGAATATATCTAAAGACTAAGCTATATATATAAGATTATATATGTACATAAGCCCGTTACGGAGAAGCTTCTTTATCAAAGCGAATCCCTGAGTATCGTAGTTAATGAATACATAATTAAATGAAGTACAGAAGACCGCATACCCTACAATTTCTATTAGAGCTGTTACATTTAAAGCTTTAAGAAAAACAACGCATAGATAAAACTTTCTATTGTGCATTCAAAAATATGGAAGTGCATTCATTCTGTGTAGCTAGATGGGATTGTGTTCAATGGAGCGGGAATCCGGTGCTCCTATTGTAATCAGCAGAGTTGTGCCACTTCCTAACATATCAGCTTTTCAACTGATGAAAGAGGAGATATTTTATTCTTCCCATAGATTCCTTCAAATGGTTTGAACAGTTATAAAAGCATCTTAATTATTTTTGTTAAAATTTAATGGAAAAAGTTAACGAATTTTTAACAAAATTCAAATGAACTATCTGTTTTAGTGATTATATGAGGTTATCAACCTATTTAACTACGTAATATGGCACAACTTTTGAAAAATGTCTTCATTTATCAATAATCCTAAAGAAGCAGCTTAAAATATGGTCCTTATACAATTTTTATTTATGTACATAAAAATAGACAAATATATTAGTAAGTGTCTCTATGTGTTTTAGCAGTTTTCGTATTTAAAATATAAAATCCCATGTTCCAGTAATGAAAGTCCATTGGTTGAGATTTCTAATAGATGAAATGATGCTAGGATGAAAAGGTGGAGGGGGGGGGGGATTAAGGAAAGAGAAAATAGAAAAAAATTTAATGTCTTTGATTATCAGTTTTTCTGTTATGGAAAAAAAAAATATGCAACAGATTTAAATTGAATTTAGGGATTACAATTTAGAGGCACAATATAGAAATCAGAGTTTACTCAATAAAGAGCGAAGTGGGTTGCCAGCAGCCTAAAATGAAAAAAGAAGAGAAAGAAAACTCGGTTTTTTAAAACTTTTTGAACAGACCGTTTTGGTAATTGCTGAAATTGTAGGTTCTGAGGAAGACGTAACTGAAAAATCTACCTTATTTATTTTTAGCGTAAGTTCTATTGGATAAGCTGTAAAATATAATTTTATATTATTTTGACTTTTAATATATTAACTTTTCAGAATCAAGAGTGACTTGTCAGCAATTTTAAGCCCAATAATTCTAGGAAAACTATAGATAATTGTTTTATTTTTTGAGTTTTTAATGCTTGAGAATAAAATTAGTGTTGGAAACCTTGAAAATGTATATATAATAAAAATATTTTTGAAAGAGTATAAATGATTTAATGAGGAGTTATTTTTCCTATTTTAAAAAAACCAGAAAACTACCTTTTAACATTGGGAAACTATTTACCTGCTGTATACATTTTGGGCTTCCTTGGTTTATGAAAATATATACTTCATTGCTTTCTATGTTGGCGGGAAAAATTAGAAGTCTTAGAAGTGTCACTGAATTTTCTTATCCAGTCAAAACTTATTGTCTTTCTATGTCTAACTCGGAATCCGATTCGAGGTTTATATCTTCACTATTAAATTATTTTATTGATTTGGTCTAAAATATTTACCTTAACCTTTACTTTAACTAATTGTTTATAGGTATGTCAGATCTGTACATGATGTCAAACAAGTAATAAAACATGCTAAGCTTGAGGAGAAAGATGTCAGGCCTCTAACTCAAGTATTGTACTTTGATGATGAATTTCCTGAGTATAAAATTATAGAATTGGACAAGGAAGTACTAATGTGCCTTAGAGAAGAGGGGAAGTATGTTATATTTTGTTTGAGCATAATTCTTTTTTAATTTCACCCTATTCTTTTGGAAGTTACTGAAGTCAGTTCTGTTTGTTTCAGACTGATTTTTAGAGGAGAGAAAACAGACAAAGCTGTTTTGTGTTCTAAGAGCAAGACATTTGATGTTAAAGAAGCAGAAACCTCAAATTCCTGCCTATTGGTGCCTGGGCTAAGATTTGTCCAAGATATTCCAGCAGAAATTGCCGAGAGGCAAATCCAAGAGAAGAAGGTTTGTAGGTTTTTTTTTTTTTGTTTTTTTTTAAGGCATAATCCATATATATGGATGGTTCTTCTCTCAACCCTAGCTAATTGTTATTCAACTTCAGTTATTGGCTTTTTCTTATTAAACCAATTTACAAAGCTGTAGACATTTTTTCTTTATATTTCATTGCTTAAAACTATTGGCTGATACAGAGAGGAGTGCAGAACCCTAAACTGATATTTTGTTCATGTGTTATTATGATTTTATATCAAATTAAGTTAGTGTTGTTAGTTTAACTTACCCTAGTCTTTTTCCCACTGATGTAATTATCCCATAACATGTATAAGGGAATCAATGAAGAGAGGAGTTTGAAAAAACATGTTTTTTTTTGCAAAACAAACTATTATACTGATGTTATCTGAACTTTAAAAAATTATCCCTGTGACCTCCTCCATTTCATCATTACAGCAGCTTCTACGGGTTTGTTGGCTCTCTTAACTTTTTATGTCAAAAGTTTTAAGCTATGAAATTTTAAAAGTAAGTATAAGTAATCAACTAGTGCTAATGACCACTAGGAATCGATGTGCACTCTTAAAAAATAAACAACAAAAAAACAATATTAATCTACTAAAAATTCATTTCTATAATTTGATTGCCTGTGTAAATGCATGCATTGTTCAATATGTTTAAGGTTTTAAAAAATAAGTTCTTCATCTATTCCACTCCCACTTCCTACCTAAACCTATAACAAAAAATACTAAGAAATATATCTGCACTGTTGATTCTTATTATGTGCAATAGTGTACATTAATCCCTAAAGGAACCAGACATGTCACAGCAAGTCTTATCATTAACAGTCAAGTAGCGCTTTAACTTGGTAAAATATTTGCTGCTAGCATTTGTTATTTATTACAGGTTTTATTAGTAAAAACAAGTTTTAAGTTATAAGTGTTTTGGCTTTTGAACCTAATCTATTCTTATATTCAGAATACAGCATCACAAGAACTACAAAGAAAGAAAGAAAGGATTTTTTAATGTCCAAATATATTACAGGTTCATTCTATTAAATTGACTATATTTAGCTTCAACATTAACCAGAGCTGTAGAGATGTATGCTCTCACTTTCTCAGATACAAGGCAAAAAGGTATTCCCTAAGAAGGACTAGAGAGGGGGCATCATTTATGAAATGAAAAGTTAAGGTTGACTGAGTCAAATGCACTTTAAAAATGAGTATAAATGACATCCACTTATATATTCCTATTTCAGGAGTCAGCATAATTCAAAGTGAAAGTTATTACAATATAGTAGAGCTGCATAACAAGAAACCATGCTGGCTTTCAGAAATATACTTCTTAAACTAAGTTTTAATACATAAAACATTTTCAAATATCTTTCAAAAATCTGAGGGTATATTCATAGTATTTTGGTTTAGACACAGTCTTATTGAATTATTAAACAAATAATATACACTTGTCTTTAATCAAGTTAAATATTTTGTAGCTTATATTCATTATTATTTTCCATCCATTCATCCATTTGCAAATTGCATTGATAAAATTCAAAGCATAATTTCTAAATACCACACTTAAATTTGTTGACTGGGAACTGTATCATCAAAACCGAGACAAGTTTAATCTCTCCCATCCTTTCAAAAAAAGACATGTACATTCACGATGAAGAGGATCGTTCATTTAATTTAGTGATAATTATGACTTTTGCTCCCTTTACAGATTGTAGGTGTTTACCATGATTACTTAGAATTGAAGCAAATTAAACCTCGACTTTTGAAACTTAAAAAACTTCTACTGAGGAAGCCTTACAAAGGTATTGAGCTTGAAGAGGAAGATCAATTAGGTGAAGATTATTTTAGCCTGGAAAAACTTTTAGAGGTGGTACAAGCAAGTGAAGAGGAATTGAAGGAGGCACTTGTAGAGAATGGTGCTTTTTGTCTGAATGGTGAGTTTTTCTTAGAAATATTTTCTGTATATTTTGAGATACTATCTTAAATGATCAAAAGGAGAGTTTGTTGATGGTAGATATTATTCTTAGATGATTTTAGTTGGGGTTAGGTCGGACCGAACCCCAACTAAAATCATCTAAGTATCTTAAGTGATGTTTGATTAGGATTAGGATCAGGTTATAGGGCGATCAACATCATGGTTATTACGTCCTGACTTAATGTTTGAGTTACTGATTTAATGTTTGAGATACTATCCTAAATTTATACATATTTATTCAATGTACAATCATTCTTCCATAATTGCAGTTAGTCAATTGTTCTTTTGGAACTCACTTTCTCAAAAAGTTTGTCAAACACCATCCAAACCGAAAAGAAACAATTGAAACCACCACTTTTTTCTTTTAGAAATACCCTCAATGACTGATTTTATCAACGAACCTGTAAACTCCCCCCCCCCCCCCCCTAAATAGTTTATAAGCAACATAATTGCTGCGCAATCTACTTGGTTTTTAAAAATTTCTTATTAAATAAATGCATTTATGTCAAATCTTTTTACTGGTAATATTCCATGACAGTTGGAAACTGCTATAGCTATATTGTTATTATTTCTATGAATTAAGTACAAATATTTGCTATTTTTAGTGATATATGAACCTATTGTCATTTTTCCAAGTCATTGGAAGATAGGACTTAGCAATCACTACTCTTGTTTTCCTTACACTTCCTATCTATCCAATGTTATTTTTGTACGGTATATCCAACAATTAAAATTATTTGTATACATGCCTCAAAGGGCCCTGTTCTGTCAAGTTTAAAATTAAATGAAGAACTACACCTGCAGATAAATGTTAGGATCCCATTAGTTTGAGATTTACTTCGAATTTTTCACAAAGTATGTTGCAATAGGCTCGAACCTTTGTTCATGTGCATTTTGCAACATAATTAGCAAACTTGTCTTTTAGAAGAGTATCATAATTGTTAGAAGTAAGAATATATGAATTTCTAAGAACCTACTCTAGAGCGATAATTTATGAACTAAGGTATTATGATTGTCACTCTGGGTCTTTCAAATTTTAATATATTTTATTTGCATATATCCTGCAATTTAAGGTACCTTAGAAAAAGGTAAAACCTTCTATAAGTAATACATTTGAAAAAGAAGGCAGATAAAAACTAGTGTATGATGATTTACTCACATATCAACTATTTTTTTTTTATAATTCATTGAAAAATAATGTGTGAATTTAGGGAATAAATTGAGAATTATATTGAAAAGAGACACGTAGAGAAATACTGTGAGCAAAAACAGGTAGAATAAAATTTAATACAATGTTAAATTGTTCTAATTAATTAATAATTAATATTTCTTAAAGAATTTCTAAATCGATAAAATATTTAGAGATGAAATCATTATTTTTCTGTACTCTTCAATGATTAGACTCCAACTGGTTAAATTAAAAAAAAAAAGTACTATTATGGTCCATTAACTGTCTTGATTCAGAATGGTAAAGAACAATAAAGCACTATCAACAAGCAGTAGCTAAAAACAAAATAAGGAATTGAAAACAATTACTTTTTGAAGAAGTGAGTGGGTTCTTATTGGCTAGAAGTTGTATTTTAGTATTCATTGTATGTGTATATGTACTTGTTTTTGACATCTCCCCAACTTGTTGATATTTTATCCTTTCTTTATATTTTATTAAATTATTAGGTAAGTTGAGGTGTTACAGATATTGATTTTTGGCTCAGAAATACTTCTCGAATAAGCTTTATATTTTTATTTTATGGTGAAATATAAAAAGTAATTTTATAAAATATAACGTCACTTTGTTCTAATAATAATTTTCAAATAACCCAAAAAATAAAATAACCCCCATTATTCTGGTTATTTCTTCAAGAGAATATTCTATAGCTTTTTTTTGTTTTTTAAACTTATTTAGAATACAACTAAAATNATTTTATTCTAAACTTCATTTTCCTCTTCTAGTTTTCTATCCAATGACATAATATATTATTTTGTAAACACTATTTCGTTTATTTTATTTTTTTCTACAAAATTATATATTAAGCTCTTGAAGAGGCATCATGAAAATAGTAGAATGAAATAAAGTTTTAAATAAAATAATAATGTTTATATATTTGTCTACCATTTGCCCATAACAAAATATAAATAATACCCGAGATCAGCAACAAAGAAAGAAACTCCCAATAAACTGTTTTTACCATGACCTCAGACTTTTAGTAACTAAGTGTATTTCACGTCTAGGACCATTTAAAAAAATATAAAATCTCCATTCCTCTCAATTCAGTTTAGAAATAACTCACCTGTCTCCCTCAGATTACTGAAATTCTTACAGATAAACTAATCATGATCTGTTCAGATGTTATTCAAATACTGAAGGGTAAAAATATATAAAATCATAACTGTTAACCCTTTTGTTTTAATAATATTTCTTTTAGTGTAAAGTGGCTATAAACTACTGTTTACTCTTAACCTAGCAGCAGATGCTAGTGTTTGAACATAAGTGTTTCACTGGCTTATAAAAATAATATATTAAAAATAAAAAAAAATTTTCTAAAAAACACTAATTTCTCATTGAAAGCATTGGTAATATGGAATTCTAGTCTGGCTTTCATATCATAAAGGATTCCTTCGAAGGTTAGAGAATTGAGATTATGGAGGGTTCCAATTTTAATATGATTAGGAGAGGCTTTTTGCTTTTTACTTAATCCTAGTGAGACGAACTTTAATGAAATTAATTATTACTTTGTATATGAAAAGTAAGCTTGAACATGATCTGATGAGTAATTAAAATAAAGTAATACAAAGCAATACAGAATAATATGGCTATGTTATTTACCCTGCTTCATATAATTATGTATAATAATTACTACAATCTAATTATATATATGTGGTTGGGTGTGCATGCCTCTGTACACCTTACGCTAATCCTTACATACTTTTTAAATAAAAATTATTGAGGTGATTAGAAGTTTTGTCTTTACAATATTTTATAATTTGTAATTTTTGTGTGTATGTTAACCTCCCTTTCAGCCACTTACAGTCATGGAATGAGGAGCTATCTAGAGGTTGTTACCTCATTCTTTACATCCATGGCTCAGGAGAAGATATTTATAAATAAAAGCTTGCCCTTGGTAGGATTTGATCCCGCAGTGTCAGAACTGCTAGTCCCGAATGGATCTACCTGAGCTACCCTGGTGCCACTAATTTGTAATTTTTAATTCAATATATTATATCATGGATGTGATGTGTAACAATTCGCATAACTGACCTTTTTTCAATTAATTTTTTTAAACCTGTTAAAATTATACTTGTTAATTTAGTATATTATCTACTGAACCAACTTGCATTAGTTTAATATAAATCAATTATAATTTGCCTTTTATTGATAGTAGCAATAAAAAATAAATTAATTAAGAAGGCAAAGCATTTTAAATCCATTTTCATTTTTTAGCATGCATTCCTTAACATGGGAGCAATTTGTATCTTGTGGCAAACTAATTAATGTATTCTAATATGTTTTAGGTAATTGGCGTATTTTGGACTATGATTATCATTTTCGAGTACTGAGTCAATTCTTGGGTTTTGTTGAATCTAACAGTTGGCCTTTAGATCAGGTGCCTATAGGAGAATGTATTAGAGAGTTGTCTGACATTATTCCTGTGTATATTCTAGATCATTTGTTTCAGCTGTACTTAGAGCCTTTAGGCGATTACAATGATGATGGTTAGCTATTTTATAAACCCATTTTGTATATATTTCACTTTATATGAAAATATGAACTGATGAATAATTTCTCTCTGGGCCAGGTGATGCTTTATTCAGATTGAAAGAACATGAGATCTGCAGATTTTTAGGTTCTTGTCTCCTGCAAGCTTCAGTTGGAAAATTTAATCTATCTGATTTTCTGAAAACTTGGCAAGACAGTGTTCCTGAAGGTAAATGCAATATTTTTGATACATTCATACTCTTGTATTATCTCATAATTTTTAGCAATTATTATATTCTAAGGTAGCATAAAATCTATTTTAACTTCATGTTAGTAATTTAGTTAGTAATTTGGTGTCCAAATGACACTGTTGTTTCAAAACATTGATTCAAACATAAATTGGAAGAGGTGTTCTTGTTTAACAGCTGTTACTTTTTCATTTAATCAGATTTTATTTTACTTGAAGATTCACTATAATCTAATTTATTATAAATGTATATTGTCTGATTTAAATTTAGCTGAAGTCATTGAGGCTACCCTTATATAACTTTTCACAAATTGGAACTATAAAAGTATACTTATTTCTATTAGTACTTTTAATGATTCTTACTTTATACTTTAAAATACTTAATTCACCTATTAATATATTCAATTAATACTTTTATCTGTGTATAATCTTTTAATGTTATATCTTTAAATTGCAACCTATAGAGTATCCAATAGAAGATAGAACCATTACAATGCTTCATTACTTCAACATAGGAGAAAAAAGAAATTAAAGTATTTGCTTCATTTGAAAATAGCCAGCAACAACTCTTTAACTGACAAAAAAGATACTTATACTGTATGTATTCTTAAAAATTAATTGCCAACTTTTCTCTGAGAGTTTGAGCAGACATTTTATAACAATACTTGGTAATTAATTTTTTTTTATTTAAAAATTACTATTACTAATAATATATTGGACTGAATGATACTGTTACAATAAAATTATGTGTCTGGTTTTAAGAAATTTTACATTAACTTAAAAATATATATATATCTACTAAAAATGTGGGTTTTGTATGAGTTGTCAGAGGGGTGATGCACATTTGTATTAAAACGCTTGTAAAAACAAAAAATAAACAGATCACTATAAAATATCAAACTGTGTCTCTACTAGTAATTGATTTTTGACTTTTTTTTTAAGGTATGAGTACATCACTTGATCAGCTTGCAGGTCTTGCAGTAACATCACCAACATCAAAACCACCTGTTATTTGGATAATGAGCGAAGAAGAATTACCTGAGGACCTCCAAGAAAGATTTAATGCTCTCTTTGCTGCTAAAGAGAGATGGTCTTATGATGAAATTGCTCCCTATATTAAGTAATTTTTATGATTTATTACTTTATTTTAAAATTTAATTCAAATTTGAATAAACATGTTGCTTGAAGTTTACAGTTTTAAAATATATTTAATATCACAGTTATAGTTTTGTGTAGGTATTAAGAATTTCTCCATGAGGATCAACAATAACCAGTTATATTGAAATATGGTAGAACTTAAATAATTAAAAATTGCTGTGTAATTGTTTTCTACTTAGCAATAAAATTAAGTGTTGTCTGAAGAGCTTTTATTTTTCCGTTCATGCATATTGATTTTAATGATTGTAAGTGTGAAATTAAAAAAATTTGATAATTTCTTATAGCAAAAATAAAAGTAATATTAGGAATTATTTCCAAATTTTTATGTTTATATACTTAAAACTAGCCTGTGACTCCATCAATAGGAGCACAATATAAAGCTCTTTCTTAACTGGGTATCCCAAGTAAACTGGTTTGCCTTATAAAACTCACTATGATAGAGACATCATGCATGCTTCAGTAAATGGGCAGATAATAGATGGGTTCCCTTTCACTAAGGAGTAAGGCAAGGGGATGCGCTGGCCTGTGTATGTTCAATTTCATGCTGAAGAAAACTATCTGAGATGCAGGATTACTGTCAAGAGGAACCGTATTTAACAGGCTTATGCAATTGGTGGCCTATGAAGATGATATAGATGTCATTGGTAGCTCCTGGATATCAGTGACAGAGGCCTTCCTTGCTCTTGAAGTAGCTACACGATGTTTTGGCCTTGAAATTAACCATGAAAAATAAAATATAGTGTCAGGTCTAGCCCCCCTTGATATCCATCAAGGTATATCACCTCAATATTGGGGGTGTCATAGCCACTGCAAATTTGAAGAGTTGTATGAACTCACCTACCTGGGCTTTCCATTTATTGTGGACAACCACATTGGGTCAGAAATCAGGAGAGGATTTTGTCTGCTAATAGATGCTACTAGGGACTTAGGAACTGGTTGACCAGCAGCCTAGTTAGCAGAAAACCAAGATCAAGATCATTCTCTCTTAAGACCTTGATCAGGCCTGTCCTCACATGGGTCAGAGACATGGACACGAGGACAAGGAATTACTATTATTTGAAAGAAAAGTCCTCTTGCAAATTCTTGGGGCAGCCTGCATGAATAATTTATTAATTTTTTTTGTTCATAGTGCATCAACTGCTGATGGTCATTAGTGCTAGCCTCAATAATGAATGGAGAAGGCGAGGTTTGCAGGCTGTATGATGACGTTGATGTTGCAACAGTCATTAAACTTGGGACTGGTGGGCTTGTCATGTTGCATGGTGGAAAAAGCTATTCTTAGGAGCATCCTCATGGAATAGCTACACAGAGGAAAATATTTGGATGTCCCAGACTGCGATGGTTGGACTGCATGGCCAGTGATGCTAGTTTTTTTTTGGCATCAGGAACTAGATGGTGGCAGCACAGACACGTGGTGTTTTTTTATGCTCTAGGAAGTCAAAACTCATCAAGTCAAAAATGGATTGTGGAGCTACATTTCCAGGTGCCCTTCTCCTATTAAAAGAATTTTGCTTATTTATTTTTCATCTTAGTTTTGGAAAGCTTGAGAACAGAAAGTACATAACTGAACTTGTTCAATACTGTCTATTTTAGGGTGACAAGATTTTCACCAGACCTCATCTAATTCATAAATATTTAGAAATTATATCTATTCAGAGGCCAATACCAAACCCTAAATGAATTCTGCATAGTATCTATTCTTTAAATTTAAAAAATCATAATGTATAAATGCACAAGATTTGAACTCATCGAACTTCTCTAGTACAGAATTGATAATCAAGCCATAGTTTTAGTTATGTCATGGTACCAAAATGAATATTTTCATTTGTGAATAATCATTTGTTTATAATTTTATTTTATTGGTTAAATCTCATGAGTAAAAATGAGCATATCTGATTATATTCTTATGTATGTTTATATAAATATCTTTTTTATTTATTTTTCAGGCGATTCTCGACTGAAAAGCAGAGTGTCAATTCTATTCTTACCAAGTTTTCTAGGACATCTAATGTAAATGGTGTGAGATATTACAGTGCGAGACACGGAAAATAGTCAAGCATTCAACAATCATTCAAATAAATTGATTGTGTGGTTTGGCTATTGAATTTAATTTAATTGAACTTTCTGAAATGATTCATTCCTTTGTATAGCTATATTCCAAACTTGGTATTGTTTTAAACTATAAATTTAATTATTTTAAATTGCATTATTGCAAGGTTTAAAGCATATCAATCAAAATAGTCCACAAAGCCTATCTTGTGATGTGTGGCTATTGCCATAGCAATATTCCTATGGTTCATTATGTAAATTTAATGAAACCAGTCTTGAAAAAAAAAAATAAAGGGTCATACCTTGTGTGAAGTTATTTATCATGGATATTGATTGATTATTCCTCTTCCCTTCAAACTTTTTATTATTTTCTTTTTCAATACCAGGTGCTATTGGGACTGATTTATGGGCTCTTAAAGGATTTTGGGATCCCCTATTGAGTGTTTAGCATTATAAAATCAATTACAGCTATTGATTAAAACAGAAAACAGGACTTAATGTGATTTATAAAACATTTTAAAATAAAATACTGATATTCATAATTAGAAATTCATTTCATGAAGTATGTTTTTTGTTATCCTCAATATATTTTGTTTTACACTTCCCTTAATTTTCTGCTTATCTCACAATATTCTGTAAAATATAACCTAAATAAAACAACAGGTTGTCTCATTTCAAATACATTCTATTGCGGAGCTGAATAGAATATTCAGCTTTATGCACAATGAAACTCGATTGCACAATGTTTGGCAGTTGATAATTGACCAGTTTGATATTTAAAGTTTATAACTAATGATGTAGTTATGAATGCATTTTGGTGTGTTTGTGTATAATATTTATATACTTATATATGTAGATATGGGTAGACATCCTTAGGATGCTAATCTATCTGTGTAATGAGTACTTCTAGATAGCCCCTTTCTAAATACCCTATCTGAATGAAATGTAGATTCTATAATTTTGAAATAATCATTGGTCAATACACCTATTTTCAGAAACTCTTTTCAAATTCATAAATGAAATTGAACAAAATTGAAAGAATATAATAAAACAGACACAAATAAATACTGTAATTTTAATACTATTATAAATATTAATTTAGTTGTGGTTTATTATCCCAAGTAAATTATAAACAATTAATGAGAGGGAATAGACTACAAAAATATATCTGTCCCAGCCAGGACTCAAACCTGGATCTCCTGCTTTCCGGGCCGGTATGCTTCCATTACACCACCATTTAATAGGTTATCTAGCTCATCCCGGTGGTGTAATTCACGAAAGAATTAAAATTCTTAATAATTATTGTGGGCCTTTCCAGTGTTGGGGGAGCGATTTCCTTTATAATTTAGAAGTATTCTCTACTGTTCTTACAGTTTCCCATATTTCCTTCAGCTAAATTTATGAGTTAACTTCAAACATTCTCCTACCCATGATTTATCACCATAGTAATAAAATATACATACAAATTTCATTCCTTAGGAATTTATAAACTTGTAAAAGGAATGCCTTCATTATTTTATAAACTGATTTTCATGCAGTGCATGAATAATTTATTGGTCACTTTCAGTAACCCTTGAATGCAAACTAGGTTCTGCAAGTAATAAAAAATGAGAAGTAGAAGTTTAACAGCTTCTTATAATTAATCTCTAATTTTCTTAAGGTTTCATTTAATTTATCAATTAAAAATATTTTACTGTCTGTAAGAAACAAATCCAAGAAAAATTCTAAGGGAATGTATTATACATTCTAGAATTATTTTTAAAATTACTTAATAATTATTGTTTTTTATGTCTCTTATTATCTCTGAATAGAGATTTTATATATATAATATTCAATTTAACTGAAAGGACTATATTGTTCACTTGCACACTCTTACACATTAAAAACATACTGAAAATATTCCAAAAATAAATGTGTTTGAGAGGATGCGTAAATAAATAACATTTATTCAGGGGTTTTTATTTAGAAACTTCAATAATTTAATTACAATTACTTTGATAATGGAAGAATTATATAGCCTCTGTTAGCAATAGCACATTTATTCTAATAGTAGTAACAATTTATATATTTATTTAGTTACAATTCATTGAAAATATTATAGAGAATCGTATAAAATAAATAGTATTCAGGGGTTTTATTTAAAACAAAAAAATATATTAAAGTACAAAGACAAAAAATAATTTCTAGTAAAAATAAAGGGAAAGATCAAGGCACAATTTCTTGTAAAAAATTCTTTATAAATAAATGCATAAACACTCACTATATTACAACTAGAGATATGTAATAAATAAATAAATGCATTAGTTTCTTAATCTTTTAATATAAAAATCTTATAAGATTTGTGAAAGAAAATATTTCAGAGACCATTAAGACAATCAAAATAGAAAGACCAATTTTGAAAAATGGATAATTTTTATGTTATTTTTCTTTTGATTGGAGACATGTTCACTAAGAATGTGTCAAATATACCTTGTCTAATAAGTCTATAGTCTCCAAAATTTACAAATAGGCCACTCAATACTAAATCGTGGAATGATTTTTAGTTTCATGTGATAAACTTTAAGAGAGGTAAACTACATTTTAAAAAATAGTGTGTATTCTGACATTTTATAGAAGTGTAAAACCTGCACTTTTTTAAATAATATTAAAAAACTTGATATGCATTGACACTTTCCATATTATAATTGATTTTTTTAAATTTATTGAACAACGAAGAATTTGACCACTTTTTCAAAAAGAAAATAAACAATAGACCAGGAAAAAGTTCATTGATTATAAAAAAATGCTGATTTTTTTATATTAATAAATTTTAAGTTCTTATAAACTCAAAAGCCTTACACTTTCATACTACTAATTGCCCATCAAATTTAATTTTTCTTTTAGAATTGTTAAATAATTAATAAAGTTTTTCATTATATAATAGCATGGTAGTTGGCTAGGAGCAAAAATAAAAAATAACTGAAGAGGGCGCTACCATCTATACTTAAAGATAAGGCAGCCAGTCAGAATTAACTTTACAATCCCAATGAACCTTAAACTTTAAATGTTTAATTTACAGGATACTATAAGGAGACAAAAATCTTTACAATCTATTGTATCTAAACTATTAATTTTATTTTCAATTCTCTCAATGAATAAAGTCAATCAACCTTAGTCAACCATGGATTACTATAAAATAATTTCTAATGATGTATTTGTAAAATATATTGAGTACTGCTGCAAGGAATTGAACTCAAAACACCATAAGTAAGAACATCTCCACTATTAAATGATCTTTGAACCATGCTTTGAGTACTTTCTAATTGGCAGTCTTGGAGTTTAAATATGACTGAGAAAATAAGGCGAACCCTGATTCTCTTAAGATCTGAGGTATAACTCATGGGAGCACCCTTGCAATTTAAGTGAAATGTCCCAGGTTTGATTTTGAGCTGGATGTTTATTTTCCCAAGTATATTTGTTCAAATTTTGAACTGGTTTCCGAAAGTTATTAAAGTAGTGCAGCTCTCCAAAGTAAGAAATGAAAAGAATTCCTATTAGTTATTTAATCAATTACATTATAAATTTGAAAGGCTTTAACTTATTAATTTTCAAAAGCAGATGTATTTCCATTAAACGTCTATCTTGGGTTGTAAAATTTAACCTCAGTTTTACACACATTTAGGCCATATTAAACTGAAAGTTAAAAGGTGGTCAATTACTTTTAAAAACCTGTTTAGGCCATTAACAAGCCTTAAATATATGGATTGCCTCAGTTACATACATACAATAAATAACATATTTAGGTCCTTAGTTCATATCCTATTAGTTTATAGTGTTTCCTCTGTTACTTTCTACTGTACATAGTGTTATTATAAAGTTGCTAAATGGTTTAAGAATGGTACTAAGTACTACCTTACTAATTATTTGGATGTTTGTGTTAACTTTCATTATTCCTGCTCAATGAAACATAATTCCCAAAGAGTAACATTAAAATATTAACTTTAAAAACTACATGAAAAAGGAATCAATTTTCTCAACTTTCCTGTAAAAATTAATTTAACAAGCATTATTAAATTTAGACTTGCATTACTTGTGATTTCATTTTCAGTTTCACTTTTTTTAAATTGTTTACATTTCTTGGTGTAAAGAGTAACCATAAATTCTTTTATGACAACAATGGTGAAGAGACACACTTGAATGATATTATTACTGTGGAATTAAAATTTAAAAACAAATTAAATAATTAAATTGAAAAATAAATCATGAGTTCAAATTTTTTGTAAAAATAAGTAAAGCATAATTTTAATTTTCTGGATCAAGAAAAAAATTTCCAAAGTTAAAGAACAGTTTTCATAAATAAATTACACTACTTTAAAAAAAATACTGTTTTCTCCTTTCTAATTGGCCCAGTTAATTGAATTAATACAACAGCTTACAGTCATTTTCTGCTGAAATTAATTTACTTGCTTTTTAAAGATTATAAATTCATAAATTAATTCACACTTGTAAGTATTTAGTATATTAGGACTAAAATTTGATAGACTGAAAGGTCAAGATGTTGATAAATTTCTCTCTAGATATAAGATGAATTAAATATTTGGTTTTGTTAGTTAAATATGTCTAATACTTCAGACAGAAGAAAATAAAAAAAGTCTTTAACGAATTTTAGGATAAGAGGTGTCATTAGCAATTGAAGAGCTTTTCAGAAAAAGAGATCAGTAAGTCTTGCAAGATGTATATGAATTCCATAATTGATTAAATTCACATTAATAATTTAAATAAACCCAAGACAAAATACAGAGTAAGCCAACTTAGATCTAAAAATTAATAACAATAAATATTTATAAATTATCAAACAAGATTTCACTTTTCCATAGAAAATGTAAAATTAACAACTTGAATAAAAATAAATACCATCACAATAGATTGCACAAATATGGAGTGGAAACTAAAGCTGCACTCCCACAACACTTAAATTATTTTTATGAAACAAATTGTTTTTCAGACAATTCAATAGTAATGAAGAAATAAGCAATGTCATATTTCCAGAGAAATCTATGGAGGATTGATGGGAAAGTAGTTCCAATCGTTAAATTATATCTTACAGATTTTTCTACTTCTTCATCATTGCAATAAAAATATTGTAATTAATAATCATTCATTATAAAAGAATAACATCTGTACAATAAAGAGTGTTATTTTAAAATTCATATTACAAGAATTAATTTAACATTCTTAAAAATATTCCTTTCATTTGTCTGAATTATAAATAATTACAATTATAATGGGAATGTATTATACATTCTAGAATTATTTTTAAAATTACTTAATAATTATTGTTTTTTATGTCTCTTATTATCTCTGAATAGAGATTTTATATATAGATGAT
>KZ807055.1:556520-572893 GCA_000696205.2 Oncopeltus fasciatus
TTTTTTTTTTTTTTTTTTTTTTTTTTTTTTTTTTTTTTTTTTTTTTTTTTTTTCGTGAGTTAGTCTCCGTTTCGAAAACAACGAGGGAGGGGCTATCTACAGGTTGCCACCCCATTATAAACATCCACGGCTCCAAGCTTGTCCTGGGGGGGATTTGAGCACACAGCATAAATCCGACATAGCGCACCAGTTGATGATGCCCTAAAAGTCCATATCAGGTTCCGAACTTGTTCCTTTAACAGACATTTTAATTTCAAAGACGTTTATGTATTCAATTTTCCTAGAAGTACGTTTTTATTTCATTTTAAAAACAATATCTATTGTTGTGCCAATTCAAGCCATTTTGCTTGATTGAAGAATCGATGGCTTTCAAGATGAGAACACTTTTCTGGAGGAATTACTAGTAGAAGAGTCAAGAGAGGTTTTTACAAATTCAAACTAATAGGGGCTCCAGTGGCTATTTCTGGAGGTCTAAGAAGCACTGTCTGAATACATATTGCCACTAATAAGGGGAAGATAGATAACTGGAGAAATACATTCACGAGGAAGAGGGGGGGGGGGAGACTGGAGCTGTCGGCCCTCACTAATTCAGAGCGACCGTTGTCGCATTTCGATGAGAGTGCGACAGTCCGACGCGAGCTAGCGACTTATCCAGCGAATGTATTCGGATCCATACATTTTTTCAGATGTACTAACGCAAATGTAGTACACCGCCAACTTCAACCCTAGCATTAAATCCTATACGAATATAAGTGTATATGATTTAATGTTTAGGATTAGTTTAGTTATTTAATACTAAAATATGTAGTAAGAGATTTTAGAGCTTATACTGGTTCAATTTCCCTGGACAGCTAAATTATGTATTTTTTTTTTTAATTTCGAAAATCTGCTCTGATCTATTTTTTTTTTTTTTAAATGTTTTTTTATTTATGAATTGGAAAGACAATGACAATTATTTCTTAAAAAATTGACTAATAAATAATAATAAATTTCAATTTTTTTAAAGAAAATTTTCTAATAATAATAAAAAAAACAAGGTAGAATAGTTTAAAACTTCTCTGTTAATTCTTCAGTGATGCAAAATTTATAAAAATGTTATGATTTTGACTGAACAGTAAGGAAATACTTACTTCCAGTAGTAGTAAACTACTGGAGCTGTTGATAGGTGCCAAAGAGCATGGGCATCTAAAGCCCAAAAAAAAGGAGGAAAATCAGATAGTTCTAAATAGAGAGTACCTACTAAAACAGTAATGGCTATGGCTAAGGATTTGCACTGTGGAAGTGTTCTCCAGTTTAGCACAGTAAAAATCATACAGTTTGCAAATAAAATGACACCTGAAAATAAAAATAATTATGTCAGTAAATTAATTATTTGTATGAAAGTATATTTTTCATTAGAAGTTTATCATTGCACATAAAGGAGTGTAAAAAAAAAAAAGACTGTTTTTTAACCAAATTTTATATTATTATATTTTTGATATAAAATAAAATTAATACTCAAAGTATAGTCCATAATTATCTACCATCATTAGCCATCTGCTCGACCCCATACTGATGGATGACCTTCCTTAGGATGGTTTTCAAAGAACTCTTGGACCATTTTGACTTTCACAAAATTATCAATTTTTCCCTTGAAATAAATGGGCCATGAACCAAAACAAATAGTAATTCAAGCTAAATTTTTCAAACCAATGCTACACAGTACACTGGTCTAGGACACCTTCCCCTTCACATTCAATAATTTAATGAGTTGCTTCAGTGGCTGTGAAATTTTTTCCCAGTAATGCCTTAAAATTAAGAGAGAGAAAATTTCATAGGACACTGTCATGTTTCTTCTTTGAAACAAATGACTAAACTGAGGCCTTTATTTTTTTAAGAAGT
The DNA here is from genome assembly GCA_000696205.2 of Oncopeltus fasciatus. Lineage (NCBI taxonomy): Eukaryota > Metazoa > Arthropoda > Insecta > Hemiptera > Lygaeidae > Oncopeltus > Oncopeltus fasciatus. The sequence goes on from KZ807055.1 coordinate 558,402, forward strand.
CAAATGGGATTTAACAATCTTAGAGAAAGCTCTAAAGGGATTATTAAGTATTGAGAGAATAAAAACAGTCCTGCAACAGGCCATATAGGCTCATGGAAAAATACATGTTAAGGACTTAAATACCCACAACACACCGGAGAAAGCATGTGGTCAACATGATTTTTTCCCATTCAATGAAGAATGGTACCCAAGTAGGGCTGGGGGTTCCCTAGGAGCACCAGAGGAAACCCCCAAAGACCTGTGGGTCATTACAAACAAAGGACAGAAAAAAAGAAAAAATTAATTGTGCATTGAGCATTAAACCAAAGATCAGGCATCCAATTCCTTAATCATCAGACCACCATGCTTCTTTTTATTAAATATTGTTAAGTATTAAATAGAATTAAAATATTTACAGTTACTCATAGTATGCAAATAATGCTTGTTGGAAAGACATTTTCATTAAAATTTTTTTTTCTTATGAGTTTTTTTTTTTGTTAATGATGAAGTTTCTGTAGAGCTTATTTGACCAATTTACTTTTGTGTATAGACCTCAAGTAGCATCTGCCCAATAAAAATAGTGATTTATTCACTTTATTAATATGAACAAAGATGACCACAAACATGTACTTTTTTTTTACTCTTCTAGAGGTGTTTCACTCAATAAGACCAGGTGGAAGCCTGCTGATCATTGATCATTGATTGATCTGCTTATGTGATTTTATTTATAGCCTAACCAAATTATAATAGTAAGTATGATTATATATATATATATANCCATTGGTTTGTGAGAAATTTATTTTCTCCTTCAAGACTTTGAAAATCCACAGAAAACATAAAAGTATAAGCTCAATAAGCCATCATTCTTATAAAATGTCATTATGACTATTTAAAATTTTTAAAAAGTAGCATTGAAATTTTAAATATAAACAAAAATTGTTATAAATTATTAATCACTGAGTTAATTTAATAATTTTCAACAAAATTAATCATTATAAGATCATTAAATAAAATAAATGAAATTCACAAAATAGACCTTTAAATATATTTATTTTTTAATAAATTTGGCTAATGAAATATTTCAGAAGTAAATTAAATGCCCTCAGATCCAAAAATACCAACAGTTTGAAAGATTCCTATGCATTTAGGAACAATGGTATCATTTACCGTTTCCTCTTCCGGGTTGGACCATGTCAAATTGTTGATAGTTGCGGAGCTTTCGCACATCATGTGATGGCTTCTTCAGGGCTGAGTAGAGAATTAGGCTTACTCAGCCCTGAAGAAGCCATCACATTATGTGCGAAAGCTCGGCAACTATCAACAATTTGACACGGTCCAACCCGGAAGAAGAAACGGTAAATATATTTGACGACCGTCGAAGTCTACGTGAACAATGTTATCATTTTTTAAACAAACTATATAATTACATTATGATATCATTGGACACAAATTCCTTCTTTACAAACATTCCTGCTGGATTACTAGTAAATATATTTAAAATAAATGGAGGAGTAATAAAAAAATTGGCCAAAAATCAAAGGAGAACGTAACTGAATTTTTATTTAACCTAGGATATACTTAATAATAAATGACAGTTTTATAAACAAAATAATAGGACCAAAGTTTATCACAATCTCATCTTCAGACAAGTTGAGAGGACTGTTGAAGGGAAAGTGATAGTCAAGGAGGTTAATTCGCTCACTTTGGTTAGGCCATTTGTTTAGTCTTATATTTGACAATTGACATTTATTAATGATCAATTTAGTAAGTTTATTTATTATATCTAATGCTCTAACTATAAATGGATAATTTTGTTGATAATTATTATATAAATCAATTGTTAGTAATTTCTGACTATTTTTCAATGTTAATATTAAACCAATTAATATATAATACATAATATGCTAATATATACTCTTTTTTCTGTATCAGCTCTGGCATTATTTTCTAAATAAATAAATTCAATTCAGTATTTAAGAATTTTTTCCCCCCTGAAAACCTTTGGTTGAGTTTACCAACAGATGAAATTGGTTGAGAATGAGAGAGAGTGTAGAAGTTAAATTTGTCAATACCTTTGTTATGAAAATGTTATAGAAAAATTATGCAACATTAGATGTAAAATACAATTTTCCAAGATTTAGGTTCTACAATATTTGTACAAAAAAAAAAAAAAAAAAAAAAACTTTTAAGGAAAATGTTTAAGGTGTAACGAGGAAGGTTAATCAAGCCATCTAATTTTTCAAATCAGTGATATTTATTATGGGTTCTAATCAAATAAGGAGGAAGAGTTTAGGAGAAAAAATAAAAAATTTACATTATCTTTTTTTTATTTTTAATGGCGTGTAAAACTGGTCATTAACGCCAGGGAGATATTTTATAGAAGAATTTCTTAGCAATAGGTTATGGTGAGGTTTAATGGATTGTTAATATGAATAATTATTATGTGGATATAACTAAGAAACTATAAAATTTATAATAAAAAAAAATCTAGAGAGAATGGAAAAGGAACTTAATACTGAAAATACATCTAGATTAGATATAATAGCCTGCCTTCTTTCAGAAAGTTTATTACAAAGTCGATGACTTTATCGTCATCCAATAGAATTTCGTCTAGAGTCCCATTTTAGTTACATTTCTTCCTTGTTTCTTCATATTTCAGGCACTCTGTAAATATATGTTTGATGGTAAGATGTTGTCCTCTGATCTCACAAATGGGTGGGTTATCCTACATTATCTTTGTTATTATTGATTTTATGATAAAAATTTTAATAATTAGTATGTAAGAATGTAATTATTTTTCCAAACATGCACAACTCATAACACTTAATTAATTAATGAAAATATCATCAAGCCACTATAACAGATAAACATTTGCCATTAGCAAAACAATGATTTTCACATTATTTATTGAAAATTTTACTCAAGGACAGTGATTATAAAACATTGCACAAAAAATGATATAAAAAAAAATACCTATATTAAGAAAGTACTTGAAAAGATAAATAAATAATTTCAAGAATATGATATAGAAGATATTAGCCTGGCCTTCAAGCCCACTAATAAGGTAAACATTCTGCTAACAAATTTAAAAGAGACAATAAATATAAATTTTCAATCAAGATTAGTGTACAAAATGTATTGCTAAAGGTGTTTTGCAAATTAGATCAGGGAAAAATTCAGAATTTGAAAGGCAGGATGTGTCAAATAGGGTCAGTGGTGCTTTAGCTGTGCAAAAAATGATACTGTGCTTTAGTATTTATAATAGCTCATACATTTAAAATATGACTATTTGGAAAAATACCTATGTGCTGCAATACCTAGGCTGCAATGAATAATAAGTACTTAACTAAATTAAAGGAGTGAACAGTCTAAGAAAAGGTTATGCACAGAATATCTTACCAGCAACAAGATTGGCTATCATATTATAGCGATAGTCAAACATTCCCAAAGAAAGATATACAGCATGATTAACAAAGTAACCAATACACATAGCTGTGAAGACAAGAGCATATAACTGATGGAACTTAAGTAACAACCTGAAACAGTAAAAGTAAATATTTTGTAAAAAGATGAAGAAGTATAAGGAATAGTCTATATCACACACTATAAAAAGTGTCTTACAGGAGCTGGGTAGGCTAAGCAGATTTCCCAGGTTCCATTAAAGATAGGCATAGATAAGATTAAATGACTAATTAGTTCCAATAAGCTGGAAAAGGCAAGATCACTGAGTGGTTCTATTGTTCAGAAGAGAAGAATAGGGGAATGGCTCAACATTCATAGTTACATTATTTACTATCTTTTTAAAAAAGTTATTTGCATAAAAATATTAAGAGACTTAAATGTTAGAAAAATAAAGTATGCACATATTATGTTCCATAAATTGTCAATAATAAATACATTAACAATTATTTAATTTTGTTCTAGTTTTAAACCCTTCCCTTCAGCCATTTTAAAACTTTAGCAAAAAATAAAAATATAATGGTTTACTAGAGAAAGTCTAAATTTGGTTCCTATATTTAAAAGGTTTGTCACACGGAATTGTGTAAACTAAGCGAATTCCACAGCATCTAAGTAGATGAAAATTTATTTTGTAATCCTACACCCTTATAGTCAAAATATCAATAATATATCAATAAACAAATCAGTGTCATGAAAAAATATGCATGATTCTACAAAGCAAAATTTCATTTTATCAAATTTACATAGTGGAAATGCCAACATCAATATAGAGAATTTGTCTAGTGAATATAACTTTATTTATTTTTCCTTCAATCCAAAAGAGTTAATGTTCATTCTCCAAACTTTATATTTCTTATTTATTCATCATGTTAGGCCTTATATTATTTAGTGCAGAACAAACTTTTTGATTATTGCACTAAGCACTAGACTTCTTGTTGTGAATTGGATACAAAATAATGGAAGGAAAAAAAAAATACATTCTTGAAATGTTTTTGTGAAATGCATGCTTCTTTTGGGACAGAGTGACATAATAATTTTATTTGAATTTTCTTTTATACACACATTTATGCATGCATGCACACACACTCATTAGTGAATGAAAAAAAAAATAAACACATGCAAATAAGCAGGAGGATAAATAAAAGTATAGACTGCACAATAATAGAACACTCAGGATATTAAATTTTTGTAGAAACTAGAGTTGCTCCTTTACACAGATAAGTAAAATTAACTCATTTGACTCCTTCAACCAAATTGGTTGAATGAATGTCTAGTCGGATTAATAAAACTGTAAAGAGAAAAAATTTAATCATGCAAATTATTTTTTCATATGTTAATAATATGTAAGTATACATCAATAATGCTTGTTCATGAAGTATTATAATTATTTATATGTACATATACATACATACATATATATATATATATATATATATATATATATATATATATATATATATATATATATATATATATATATATATATATATATATATATATATATATATATATATATATATATATATATATATATATATATATATATATATATATATATATATATATATATATATATATATATATATATATATATATATATATATATATATATATATATATATATATATATATATATATATATATATATATATATATATATATATATATATATATATATATATATATATATATATATATATATATATATATNAAAAATTTATATATACTTTAAATAATATTAAACAGTTACTATCAAAATGATGAATAATGAGTAGGTTACACAAATAATGAAGAATATGAATAAATATCTTATTGAAAACTGTTAAAAATGTAATACCAATTGATTATTCAATCTTGTTTTTGCATGCAAAAACATTTTCAAAATTAACCAAATTTAAAGTTACCTGAACTATTGTAAAGAATCCAAAAAACACAGTAGTAGAAAACAATAAAAAGAAAGACTGTAGAATGACCTCTTTTAATAGTCTTAAATATGCCTGTACAACTACAGTGTACACACACACACACACGCACACACGCACACACACACACACACCAGAATGCACACAAATAGCACACACTACAAACTCACAGAACCGAAAATTAAAACTGAAATAACTGCACTACAAGCATTTAAACTAAATCTCCTCTGCCCTTAGGAGCCCAATGCACATCCAATAGCAAATTGCTTTTGTTTTGTAACTCATAATTTTATCAAAGCAACTTATTTATTTAAGCAACTTAAAGTAAGCACTATTTCTTTATGAGTACAGATAATGTTGCATAACAAGTGTTTAATATTAAACAGATTATATATATACATATAATATAATAAGTTGAATATAATGAATGCTCCCATTCATCATAATTGTAGTTAATATTCAAATATCTTAGAGGGAGATTTTATAAAAACTAAAATAACTTGGAAATAATTACTCTCGGATAAAAAAACAAACAAAAATAAAAGAAAAAAACTGAAGGATGTTAAATTAAAATATTCTGAAGAAACTAAGTTTTTATTAAGGAGCAATGTAATCCTAAACTCTGACGTCGTTCAGAGGAGACATAAATATTTCAATAATGAGGCAGTGTGATAACAGGTACCTACAAAAGATGCATCTCTAATTTAGCCAGGACCAGCAAAATTTTGGACTCTTACTGTAGAATAAGTCTCTTTACTTATAATACTTATGCTTAGGGAGGTATTATTAGGCACACTTTCCCTTTCACATATGTCATACGTGTCATCACAAGGGATGCTTACCCTCACATATATCACTCTCTGTCAACTCAATAGCTAAAAATCATATGTTAGGTTATTACAGGTTTAAATATAATAATTAAAGAAACACACTCCCACTAGATAAGCTTTTTAAAATTATTAGTGTTAATACTAAGAACTTGACAAAGAAATACTTAAGTTAAGAAAGCATTAAAGTATTCATCAAACATGGTCTACCTCCGAATATAGTACAGAAAACATAATAGTGCAACAAAAATAAATATGAATAGTTTTCAATAAGACATTCATTTGAATTACAATTAGCTTTGAATTAAATAAATAATACTAAATTTAAAAACGATAAATTTCATGTAGAAATAGAGAAAATTCTTAATAGAAAAAAGGTTTTTGAATGTAGGCAACTAAAGTTTGCAAACAAAGCTAAATTATTAAACAACAAACCTCATTCCAATAGAATAAGCTGTACAAAGAACCATTCCAAAAGCAGAAAGATAATCCATCAATTCTGTAAAGGCCAAATCTCTTGTATGAAATATAGTAGACCAAAACCAACCATTTAGAGAACACTGAAAACCATTTTTATGACTATATACATTCTATACAAATCATTTTGGTGATTGTAAAATATTTCAATAATTGAAACATATTATTGCTTCTAATAAGATTGCCAAAACCATAAAGTAGTTACTGTACTTTCAAGCTACAGCTTAATGACAAGGAATTGAAATTATGGTATATATTATTTGCTATAAAAAGTGAACACTAACTGTTGATGCATTAGAATAGAAATAAAGTATATACTAATATAACATTAGAGGGATATTTAAAGCTTCCCCAAGCCTCTAATCCAGTAGTAATTGTGTTATTCTTTCAAGCTCAGTAGATTTTGTGCAATTTGTATTGGTCGCAGTTAAAATACAGTTTCAAATAGAGATTGAGGGTTCAACAATACTCAAGCAAAGAGAAAAAGAGAGGTCATGAATTAAAAAATGCTTTAAAAAAGGTTTTTGATTTAGGATAGAAAATAGATAAAAAGAGAGAAAAACAGATATTTTTAAGGACAAACTCCACAGTTATACATTGAAATATAGTACTGGTATATAAATAATTTAGGAATTTTAACTATCTATATCAAAATGTGGAAATAATGCCTGAGAATGATGTCTGTTAATTGAAAACATTGAAATATGCTTTTTTGCAAGTTAGGATCTAGATAATATTATTTATTTTGCCCATTTAGAACATTAAAAAACTCATAGTTTTTCAGATCAGACAAAACAACATGAAACACATTACATTTGGTTTACACATAAAGGTTTTTCAATTTAATATCTTGAACTATAAAAGACAGAATAAGAATATAACTTCAGTTAACTTATTGAAAAAAATATATAACTTTATACAAATATAAAAAATACTTAATAAAATTGCATAATAGTTTATTTAATTTAATATTTGAAAATATATTAAAATAAATACATTTTGAAAATATTTGCAGTATAAAAATGGTTGAAAAATAATTTCTATTCATTAAATAATCCTTGAATTATTTCATAATACTTGAGGGAATGGAGAAATAACTATTTTTGAATTTCGATTTTCTGTTTCAAAAATTGTTCTTTCCCCATATGCCTTTAGCTCATTCTCGAATCCATGCTGTCTTATTTCTTATTAAGAAGAGCTGACCAGTAAAGGAGCCATAGTCATAGCCAACTTCTATACCCCTTTCTTCTAACCTTATCACTGCCTCAAGAGCCTGGCTCGTCACCAAGTTGCAAAGCTACCATAACATTTTATCAGAAGGCACTGAGTATATACCGGTTAGTGATGACTGGGTTTAAGATATTTATTTAAGTATTGACTTGCAGCATTTCATTCTCTCATATTTTTATAATTATATCCCTCTTATTTTTAAAAATAAGCAATACATTTGGTAGTAAATTGATGACAGTATTCATATGAAAAAATATTATTTTAAAGAAAAAAAGATGCTGCTAAGTATTGTGCAGAAGTTTATTTTCATTAATGTATAAAAAAAATATGTTTAAACATGAGCTTTTTGAATATATCTGTCATTATAAAAATTACAGAAAATTGATTTATACATTTTTATTTCACCTTAAATTATTTTTTAACACTTCTAATAATGAAGAAAGTAGCTATTTTTAAATTTCTCTTAAAGAACTTAAACTCGTAACTAAAGTTCAAAGATTAACTAGGAATTTATACTGATAGTGAAAATTAATTATGAATACTAGGTTTTATTGAGACATTATTTTATGTTTTCAGTCATGAATCCTCATTTTGAAGGTTTCTAAATAAAAAGTTAAAAGACATATATAAACTTACTTGAATGAAAGATGATTATTTGTGAGATTTTGTCGGGACTCAATCTTCAGGTATAGCTGAAATTAAACCCATTTTCGAAAAAAAAAAGGGAGTATTATTTCAATGCATTAAGTTTACAGTTACTATCAATATATTGAGATACAAGCACAAATATATTTATGCATTGAAATAATCCTTCCTTATTTTTCAAAAGTGGTTTAATTTTAGTAAGTCTTGTCATCCATTGTCAACAAACCCCCCTCCCAAAACAATGACTTAACTTTCCATTCCCTCCCTTAAATTACCAAACTTTAAAAAAAAAAAAAAAAAATAAGAAAACCCTTAGTTAAACTTTCCCTAGCCTGAAGCTTTCTTTTCCAGTAATAACAGACTTAAATTAATTTAAACACACCTCAAAGACCCTCCTCCCTAAAAAAAAAACCAATGTTGTCTATAGAATTTCTTGCTCCCCTCCTCATTGACATTGTTCATAAATTGGGCAAACCAAAAATCTATTTCTCATAGAATCAACAATCACAAAACTGACATTAACAAAAATAAGAACTGCCTCATCCGCGAAGGACAAACATTTTGACTTTGAAAACATTACTTTTCTTTCTACTAAACCCTTAGAACACAAACATCCATAATCTGAAACCATTCTACGTGAATTTAACTAACAGGACAATCCAGTTAATGAAAAAACAGAGAGGGAACAAATTTCTTCAACTCATTCAAACATTTTCAACATTCTGAAAAACTATCGGCCCTTCTCTTTAATCAACCCCTCCAATTGTCCTCTAGGTCCTTATCTGAAATAACTACTACCTATTTTCCCCAGTATTGCTCCTTTGATGCTGACCGCTCTCCCTTTAAGCCAACCGCCTCACATCCCCCACTCTTCTACCTGTCCATCTTAGGTTTTACAATTTCTAATCTTCACCTCTCAGTCATGAAGATTTGTTCCAGGTGACAACAAGTGCCCTCTCACCTTCATAGGTAGGTACGGTGACCTTTCTACACATATTGTTATTGTTTTCTGAAGCATTTAATATCACATTACTTTTAGTTATGTTAAGTTTATGTAATAATAATGTAAATCATATATTATTTTGTATTTCTTATGTTTTCTTACCATATATTAGCTCAATAGTTCTGAAAATGGCTTACAATGTAAACTGAAACATTGGAGGATAATAAAAATACATATTTAAAAAAATTTATTTCTTTGGATCAACCTTGACCAAAACCAAATAAATCCCTAATAATAATCTCCACAGTCAAAACTCTCCATTTGAACTTAAGTTAGCATTTTTATATTACGATATTGATCTATTTATTTTGACGTAATTTTATTGACATAATAAAACCAAGTTTTCTTAAGTTGGTATTATTTATTTTTACAGCATAAAGTAATAGCTAGTTAATGATCCAACTTAGGCTTTAATGAGAGTGGCTTCTTGAAAACATTATTCAAAAATTGTGACTTTGCCCATTATTATTAGTTTAAAAAATCTAAAGAAAACTAAAGGCATTATTTTACATTATAATATAAAATAAGAGAGAAGAGCAGTGAATGACATAAAAAATTTCAACTTCTCCTAGAATACCATTTTCTAAAAATTTTTGTTTTGCATAGCCACATTCGTGGAAATAGTTTTGAGATCTTAGGAGAATCCCCTGAGTCATTGACTCTTGAATAAGTGGCCCTAGACCCAGTCATCAGTAACCTGTATACACTCAAAGCCTTATGTCATAAGTCAGACAAGATTGGAGGAGTACAAGGGGCAGTTCACAACATTACATAAATATGATGTAATCTTGTGACTAAAACATTGCAGGGAGTTCATGAAGGAGAAAACATAATTTGAGAGAACATTTCAACTATAGCATTTTTATATGCACTGTAAATATTGTAATAACTTCTTCTAAATGTTTTTATAGTAATGCTTTATCTTTTTATATAAAAAATGAAAGAAAAAGTTAATAAACACAAGAAAAATTAAGATAAAAACTCGAACACCAACTTAGCTGAGGAGAACTATTTGTAACACCTGAATCAAGCACAGCGGGTTCGAGTTCCGGTTGGGTAATTTTTATCAATTTATAAAAGTTTGCTTAGAGCCAGGGATGTTTAGAAAAGGTTGGTCATCAGTAGATAATCCCTTCTTTCATGACTTACACCATAGGTATCCAAGTATATATCCATATATTCAGCTATATATAAGATGAATAGAAAGTTAAAAAAAAAAAAAAGGATTAAAAAGCCATAGAAGTTATGATTAAAATATAAATGCCATATATAAATTAATAGATACCAAAGCATAAAAGATCCAAATCTTGTACATTGGGTTCGAAGGCCTAGTTTCTTTCAAAAATTGATTAAACATTTTTATGTGGATTCCCAAATTTAGTAAAGAAAATAAAGTCGAAGCAGGCTCTTGAATTCCAAGCCATCTGACGAAAGGCCACTGAAAAAAATAAAAAATAAAATAGAATAGAATAGAATAGAGATAGAAAAATAATTAAAGTGGTCTCCATTTTAGTAAAAAAAAGTAAAGAATAAGGCGAAGAGTTAACTAATTTTTGTTTTGATCATAAGATAACTATAAAATTCAATGGCGAAAATTTTCAGTTTAAGGCATCAATAATACCATCACAATTTATAAAATAATTTTAAAGAGTTAAGCGAAATAAATAAACATCTTTAGAATATACCAAGTCACAGCCAATAAAAATAAAATACATATACCACTCTAAATAATTAAATAATTAGACCAATTATATTTAAAAATGTATACATAAATATATTTTATTATCAATTATATATTATAAACATGTTTTGTTTATTGCATGTTTCTTTAATTTGTCATATCTGAGTACTATGAACTAAAGATTGAGTACTCTTATAGTACTCACCTATGAAATTTTTTTTTGGCTATGGGTCTGTTAATTTTTCTTTATCAATAAAGAATAGACTTTCATGACACATCTATTAAACTATGATATGGATGAAATTGATTTCCTCTAAATTATCAGCCTTCTGTGAAATACAGGACCAAAATCTAGTGAAATTCAGAGCTTATTTTTGTTCCTTCAAATAAAAAATGTGAAATAAATGAAATGTAATGCCACAATTCAAAGGGTAGAAAATGCACTTTTAATATCTGTACTAAAAAGTAAAAATAAACAAACTAGATTCTCTTTGAATACATAAAAGATTTAACATTACTATTATAGAATAAGGAAATGCTGATAGTCTTGAAATTGAACTTAGTTATATTTTATAAAAAAAATCTAGTAGCTCAGTGAACTGTTAGAGCAATATATATGTAAACGAGCATTTATGAATTACAGAATTTTTTACTTTTACACATTATTTTGTATTCAATACATTATATCTTTAACGCTTGATAACTAGATCATTATTTCTTTTGTAATCTACTAGTTTGAAAGGTACTAGAGAGAGGATAACCAGCAAGTTGAAATTTGTATGGCTTGTCATACTGGAATTCATAGATGTTTTTAAACCTTTAACCAACTTTTATACATTTACCATGCATAATGTCCTAACTGTCTGTAACAACCTTTTTGATTTTCTTTAATTCCTTAATACTTTTTAGAAAACATCTAGCATGTAATAGCAGAATTTGTTATTTCTTTACCTAATTACTTCCTTATCTGCCATGTTTTATCCACTTCATGTTCCATATAATAGCATAATGAATACCTCTGTTGAAATTACATCTTCACACAACACTTTCTCTGGGTAGTTATTTATTGTTTTCTATAATTCCCTTTGATTCTCTCTTCAAATCCAGACTTTTAAATTAAGCTTCTTTTATTTAGTAGTCAGAGGTTTCAATACTAATTTCTAAAATTCCTTGATTCTTCGAAGCAATCGAAGAAAGCAATTATGCTTCTCATCTTTAGATCTCTATATTGTTTCCTACTCAACAATATATGGCACCTAATTTTTTAATACATGAATAAGCAAAATAAAATTATGTAATAATATAATAACATCTAATAACATTATATGTTATAGGCTAAGGAGGATTACTGCTAAGGAGTGCTAAGGGACTGCTAAGGAGGATTACTACTGCTAAGGGACGCCTAATCCATTATTCTTTATCTTGTACCCTATATCCTTTCTTTCTTTTTAGGATCTAATTTCTATCATGCAAAGTAGAAAATAGATCATCCAATTTCTTATACCCATATTTTACATTAATGTTTTTCCTTCTGTAAGCTGCAAACCCTCTCCAATGAAACCATTAAACCTACAAAGAACGAGGGAGACGGTCAGTTAAAGCTTAAGCGAACCCAGATTCCATAAGATGCTGCTACTTTTAGACGCCTATGAAACCTTTCGCACTATCTTGCATTCCTAAACCAAATATTTTCCCAATGTCTTTACCTCAGTTTTTGACTGTAAGTCCAAGTAAAATTAAAGTTATTGGCCAAATTCTCTACAATTGATTGAGCAAAGATTAAAATAAATATTCCCAGATTAGATTTATTATAATGTAATCAAAAACATTGGCTTTTAAGAATATAATCATGACATATTTAATTCACGTTGAGTGCAAGTTAAGTTTCATCAACTTCTCACTAATACTTTTAGGAATACACTCCCAGATATGAGAAATCCTATTTTACATAGTGGTATACAACTTTTAATAAACCTATTAACTTTAAAATTAATAAATAATAAAAAACTTCAGAAGTTGATATTTGACTCTAACAACATAAGTGTAAATACTGCAGTCTATGTCCTTAAGCTGATCANAACTTACCATCATTGTGTAAACATCATCTCTAAAGTCTTAAATACTTTAAATTTATTAATACCTGATAATGAAATATGCTCATTCATTAGAAACACTTTATTTAGCAGAAAATAAAGTACTACCGAGAATAGATATAATGATAAATTCCTATAAATATTTTTTTGTGGTATTTAATCCCATGTAAATTTAAACAATTTCTTAGTGCAAGGGAACAGAATAAAAATCTAACTCTCCCAGCCAGGACGCGAACCTGGATCTCCTGCTATCCGGGCCGGTGCATTTACCACGAAAATTCCCTGCACTAATGACGAGAGTCCTGGCTGGGAGATTTTTTTATTCTGTTCCCTTGCACTAAAAATTGATAAACTCCTATATTTTCCCATGTGATCCCTCTTCCTTTCCCCTATCTCAGAAAAAATAATAACATATTTTATTAAGTTAGGAATAGAAAGTTACCTTCCCATGGAACTGCGGAGGTGACCAGCCCTTATCCAGGAAAGTCTGAACTGTGTCCCACATACATTCATATTGACAGTTGTCATTGCATCGCCATAGGAGTTTCGTTGTAAGAGGAGGAGAAACATAGACTTTATAGTAGTAGCCATCTGAAAAATATTACACATAATTAAATCTTTAAATGCCTGGTTTTATCCTCTATGGAAAAGGGTATTATTTATACCAATATATCTTTGAATCAAAGTAAAAACAAAATTTAAAATTTGTAATTATATAGCAATGGGGGTGTATGTGACTATAGAGAAAAAATATGACTAACATCTTCTCCAGAAGTAGATTAGAAAATTTTATTTTTTAATAGACAATTATTTCAAATTTTCAGAAACAGTAAAGAGCTGGAACTAATCTGCAATACTGAAAGAAAAAGAGGAAAGCACCTTGAAACCCAAGGAAGTAACAAAATAAATGAATCAATCTAACCTACTAGTTAGAAAAGAGTCAGATGCCTTTTTGATAGTTCATATAGTTAATAATATAAAGTATCAAAAAGATAAATTATTAATTATACTTTACACTCACACACACACACATGTATGTGTGTGTGTGAGAGTGTGTATACACACACACACACATATACATAGTAAATAAGAATAGGTGGGAGAAAGAGTGTAGTGAACACCCACACACAAAAAAAATTACACACACAAACATATATAAATATATATCATAAGATA
>KZ807055.1:573039-589013 GCA_000696205.2 Oncopeltus fasciatus
AGAGAGAGAGAGAGACAGAGAGAGAGAGAGAGAGAGAGAGAGAGAGAGAGAGAGGGACAGAGAGATAGAGAGAGAGAGAGGGAGGGAGAGAGAGAGAGAGAGAGAGGGAGAGAGGGACGGAGAGAGAGAGACTATTTGTGACCATAAACTAATATAAGAAAGTGTAACTTTGTTAAACTTTCTTCAGAAGAGATGGTTATAAATGAATAAATTTCTCCCCAGACATTTATAACCATTGTAATATTTTCTTTTTGAGATTCCACTACACTCTTTCCTCCTCCTGTTCTTATTTATTATATGTATATATATGAGAGGGAGGGGGGAGAAGAGAGAGAGAGAGAGGAGGGAGAGAGAAGAGAGAGAGAGAGGAGGGAGAGAGAAGAGAGTAAATACTATAACTTATATTTATTATAAATACTCTTAAACAGTCATATATTCAGGGAGGGAGGACCTGAAGGAGAGATTTGGTCATGTTTTTTTGCGAAGCATAAATTTGTATTTCTGTGAAAAGCATCATAAGATGAAGTAAAAAATGTGTTGGCCAGCTTGGCAGGCAACCTTACTCTGTCCAGATTAAATCTCTGAATGTTTCTTATAGTTTTAGTTGATTAAATAGTTTTTTTAAAGATTAAAATGGACAAGACCGAGTTCAATGCATATTATTATTTACTTAATTAAATTAAGGTTAATTTTTTTTCTAAAATTTGGTAAAACAAATGTGTTATAAACAAATGGAAAAAAAAAATTTGGATAGTGGTAAAGAAAGTGAAGTTTAATATTCTTCTCTATCAATAAGGTGCCATTTTATCAGCATATATTTGTATGATGGGCAGCTACTTAAGTCTTATTTATGAATGCTGTGGTAAATGTAGAATAATATTTATTGATAACAATTTCTGACCGATATTGGAGTACCCAACTTTTCTCCACTACTTGAACATTTTTTTTTTAAATCTAACAATAAATTATAGTAGGAAAATAATATAAAACAAACCTTCATCACAAACTGTAGACCTACATTCTGCAACACAGGTTTTATATTTTGGAAAGGAATTTCCCAACGAGGCCTCAGTGAAACATACATAAATAAATTCTAAAACTAATAGAAAAATCGGGTACATTTTCATTATGAAAACACATCTTAGTTGCCACAAATTGCAAAAACCATTGACATTTAAAATTATTTCTAATGTGCTACAATACCCTATCAGATGTTTATTTACATAGGTGACATTAACGAAACCTGTTGATTCGTAACCTTTAATATGAACCAACGAGATAAAAACTAAAAAATTATTCCAGTTTTACTGGGCTGCTAGACGTGACGTAACAGGTAATTACCCAGAGACCTTAAAGATTATATTAAGCTAAATATAAATATAATGAACAAAAAATATGAAAATTATTGCGCACCAGTTTATTATCTCACATATTAAAAAATAATGTTTAGGATAAACCTAGTTGTATATGGAGCCGAAGCTGTTATCCATTAATTTGTTCTTCGCTTTCGGTAAGTTTTGTATCTTCTGACCGAATAAAACTCTTTACAGTCCCTATCTATATTCAACTTTTGTTTGATGATAATATTTATGATAGTCATTTTTATTTGTTGTTATGATTTAAATATAATCGGGCCTGCATGAAAAAAAAAAAAAAAAAAATACAACATTGAATGCATTCAGTTACATTAAAAAGTTTTTGAGCCAAAATTTCTTCTTAATTTTTTAAACCATCAATAGAACTGTTAAGGAATGTAGAAAATCCTCTGAGATAAAGAATTCCCACATTGAAGATGCAGTGGGAAAACAGGAACCTTTTTCCAAGTATAAATGCAGTAATTCCTAGGAAGAATTTGTATTGGAACACGTTTTGAACTCATTCTCTCATTCTCTCTCTCTCTCTGTGTATATATATATAAAGTTGGGATAAAGAGTGTAATGAACACACAAANTATATATATATAACAAGAAAAAAAGTCTTCAGTTTATTAAAACTGAGTTTCTCCATTCATTGAAGAAAGAAAGAGGGGAAAGGGGGTGTGTCTAAAAGTAAAATGTCATGTAGTTACTGCATTAGCTATCAGCAGCATAATTAATGAATATTTATATCAGAACTTTCCAAATCATTTAAGAACAAATCCTCAACTTCAAATGTTCAATGTTTTTTTGTTTTTTTAAATTGTATGTTCAATTCCAATTTGTATAATTCTTAAAACAAATTATTTTATTTTATTACAAAACTGTTATTGCTCTGAACTAAATATTACGACCGCTGCTTCGAAAAAAGCTTTTTTCCTCATATGAGCCTAAAATGGCTCATGGAGCAGAACATTAACTATAATGTTAATATTCCGCTCCATTTTAGATAATACTAATTTGTATTACATTCATAAGTGACGAGCAAAAAGACACACACACACACATGCATTTTTATTATTAGTATTTTTCGTACGTGGTAGGTAAAATTGGAGGAGAAAAAAAAAAATCTAAGAAAATGTCATGAGCACGGCCTCAATAGCTCCATTTTAAAAATTATTAGAATTCTCAAAAAGTGTTCATTGACTCCTTAATTGTAAATAAATCGAGACATGAAAATTTAGAGTAAAACTATAATTATGATGAGAGTACTAAAATTCTTTATGTCCCATGGGACACAGTATTGAGTATTACTATACAATACTGTATAGTAATACTCAATACTGTTCAAAATTTTAAAAGAAAAATTTCTTAATTCTTTACATGGAGGATGCGTGTGAATTTTGTTTTATAAATACAAAATTGGTTGCAAAAATCCTTTCGTTTTTAAATATAAAATTGGTTGCTTTTCCCCTCCCATTAGTAATTTCCATGAACATTAAAATTATTCTGTTATTTGTATCGCATGGAAACTTCTTCTTTGTATGATGCATGTTGTGCACTTGGTATGTCTTGGAAGATTAGCTAACAGGTACCTTTGTGTAATGGTCTTTTACGGGGGCAATTTACTTTTGGTTGGCGGTTCCGTCCCAGAAAGTAAATTATATTGAAAATAATAAGTGAGCGTAAAATTTAACTTGAAGCTCAGATGTTTACTGGATTGCTTCTATGATGATCATTTGATAGTAAATTCCAATATATTCTTAGTCTCTGTTATTTAAAAAAAAACATAATGTTTTTATTATTAAATATAATTTGGGGTTGGCTCAAGTGGACCAGAATGTTTTACGATGAAGTGAATAAAATTACTATAATATTTGTATTTGTTGACCGCAGTGTGTGTTATTATTGTAGCTGCTTCGACCGATGAGAATGGTTGATGATTAAGAAACATTTTAGGGGGAATATAATAAGGCTTTTTCATGATAGATTTATTTTACTTTTACTTTTATCCATGCGTGACTCTAAACTACTGTATTACAAATACTTAGATTTTTGGTTACAGGCAGGTTATACATAATCTCTGGAAGTAGGAGAAATTTGATGAGAATAGGTCAAATAGTAGAGCGTCATCCCCAGCGAAGGGGTGATCGTAGACCACCGGTTATCATAGCGAAGTTCGTTCGGCTATCTATGGATGGTGAGGTTGTCCTTGATTGGGAAGAGTGAAGAGGGACCTGACAACCAGGCATATTGGCTGGGAGGAGAATGATTCCCATCCCATTTACCTGAGCGAGAGTATGAGCCCCACGAACAAGCGCCTCTACTACTTGGCACGCCAGAAGAAGAAGGAAGGCAAGCTAAAATATGTGTGGTTCTGTGGTGACCGGGTCAAATGTCAACAGGATGACGGCTGGCTTGTGGTGGTTATCAACCTGCCAAAAGACCTGGATATATTCGGATGACCATGGGCTATCTGGTGACCTGAAGGTATTTATGGCAGTGGACCGGCGCGCATTAGGCGAATTTTCGTTCTCTACTTAAACTATAACTATGTATATTTTCTATGTTAATTTTATTTATTCTTTCAGTAATGCTGTTTATTATTTTTTCATTTTTTCTCCTAAGTTTTGTTTTTCTTCAGTAACTGTGTGTCACTTATTTATCCATTATTTTATTATTATTATTTTTATGTTTTTATTCTTCGAGGAGTTTTACATTACTCGTTGTCTGTTAAAGTTTTACTTCAGTTTTGGTACCAATCCTGTCTTTTCACTCTCCTATACCTCTTCAAAGTTACCCGTAATGACTAATATACCAACATCCTATCACGTCAATGCCCAATCCCTTTCTGCTCACATTGACGAATTTCAAGAATATTTCACTCGAAACTTTTTCCATGTCGTTTCCGTTTGTGAAACCTTGTTTAAACCCTCTATTCCCTCTTCAGCCATATCCCTCCCTGATCATCCACTCTTACGCCATGACCGTACTGACCGAGCAGGTGGCGGGGTTGGGCTTTATGTACACAAGAGTCTGATAGTTCGTATTATAGCTACCTCCTTCTCCTCTCCCATCCCTCATGTAGAATTCCTTTTTACTGAAATCTCTCTTGGCCCTAATTTCCTCCTTTATGCTGTAGTTTACCGTACTCCTAATGCTCTTTTTGATAGATTGCTAGAGAAAACCCTAAATGATTTTTTTCCCTTTTATCCTAATTTAATTATCTCTGGCGATGTCAATTCCAACATTATTTCCCTTTCTCCCAACAGGTTGTATCTTGAGAATCTTTTCAACTCCCTTAACCTTTTCATTGTTCCCTTTGAACTCACCCACCACACACGAACTGTTGACACTTGGCTGGACCTATATATAACAGACACACAAAATAACCTTTTATCTTTTTCACAGCATCCTATCTCGTTTCTTTCTCAGCATGATTTAATTCTCATATCTAATAACATGTATACTCCTACCTTTCAACCAAGATCAGTATCCTTCCGTAAGTTTGACAACCTTACCTTTGAGAATCTTGAAGCAGACCTTGATTGCCTCGTGCCCAATTTTTTCCTCTCCTTCGATCGATCAAAAGGTAGAAATCTTAACAAATTATCTTGTTTTCAGCCTCAATACCCATTCATGCTCCTTTTAAAACGTGATTTCGCCGCCCTCCTGCGCCCTGGTTAAGCGAGAAGGCGGGAGGCTGGCGGTGGCAGACTAGACGTACTGGTCATCCTCAGGATTATGCTGCCTACAGACGTCTCCGAAACTGGGCTCAAGCCGCTTTTTGAAAGGCTTGCTCGCTTTACTTCCATGAAGCGTTTTCCTCTGCTCCCGATCCTAAGTCCAAGTGGAACATCCTAAGAAGCCTTTTCTTGTGCAAACCCTCTCTGAATATTCCTCATTTCTCTGGGTCTCCCGATGACTTTAACTCTTATTTTACTTCCTCCTCGCAGTCCCAGAGTTCTCTTGTTTTTATTTACTTACCAATTCGCTCTGATTTTAACCAAAACAATTTATTTTTCTCCACATTTTTCCTGGAGATCTTTTAGCAGTGATATAAAAAATAAAAACAAATGCAGTTGGTTTCGATTGCATCCCTTTAAAACTCCTCAAAGACACCCTTCCCTGTATCTTTTCTGTCCTCCTGCACATATAGAATTTTCCCTCCAGAACTCAGTCTTTTCTAATTCCTGGAAACAAGCAATAGTTAAACCTTTAAACAAA
This sequence comes from Oncopeltus fasciatus, assembly GCA_000696205.2. Classification (NCBI taxonomy): domain Eukaryota; kingdom Metazoa; phylum Arthropoda; class Insecta; order Hemiptera; family Lygaeidae; genus Oncopeltus; species Oncopeltus fasciatus. The sequence goes on from KZ807055.1 coordinate 578,622, forward strand.
AAGAGGGATTGGGAACTCTTCCTTCAATGATTTCCGTCTCATATCTATTCTCTCTATCCTTGCAAAACCCTTAGAAAAAATGGTACAGAATCAAATGTCCTCTTTCTTGGAAAATGCAAAGCTCCTAGATTCTTTCCAATCCGGTTTTCGCCCTATTGTCCGGCTTCTCTATTCAGACTACTCTCCTAAAAATAAACTCTGACATCCAATCTGCAATTGATCAAAGAAGAATCTCAATCTTTGTTCTTCTTGATTTCTAAACTTAAACATCTTTCCTTCTCCAACAGTTCCCTTCTTTGGTTTCATTTATTCTTGTCAGGCCGTTCTCAAGTAGTATCTCCGAAGCACCTTTATCTTCCCTTCTTCCTATTACATCTGGGGTCCCACAGGGCTCTAGCATGTCTGCCACCCTGTTCTCTGCCTATATTAATGACCTCAACTTTTCCATTAGACACTGTTCCTACTCATTTACGCAGATGATACCCAAATTTACCTGTCCTTTCCTTCAGAAGAATTACTAACCGCCATCCAAAAAATCCAAGAAGACCTAATTCAATTTGTTCCTGGCCTTTGACAAAAAAGCTTTCTCTGAATGTCAAAAAATCTCAGGCTATTTTTTTGGGTCTGGATCACTCCCTACTATTTCTTCCCTCACAATTAATCAGTGCCAAATTTCCTTTTATTTCTCAGTCTAAAACCTTGGTATTATCCAAGACCAAACCTTTTAATGGAAACCTCATATTTCACAGATTCCTCGTCGCTGTTTCTCCACACTCCAACAATTTCGCCGCTCTAGTCATCTCCTGCCTCGTAAAACCCGTAGTTTCCTTGTGTCCTCACTCATATTCCCCCATTTTGACTATGGTTGCGCTGTTTATGGGGGACTCACAGGAGAACTAGAGGATAGACTTATGTTTCTGCTAAACAGTTACATCTGGTTTGTCTTTGGTTCTCCGAGGAGCGCCCATGTTACAGAGCTGTACTCCGAGTCGTGATGGTTATACCCATCTTCCGTAGGCAATATTTCCTTGGTTCTCTCCTCTATCAAGTCATAATTTCCCATTCCCCTCCTTGCCTCAATGATCTTTTAACTATTAAATCCTCAGTACTTTCCCGCCCCACCCGTTCTCGACTTTCCGACCTTTACCTTCTCCCTTACAAATCCACTGCATTAAGTCGCTCCTTCCTCATCAGATCCTCCAGGCTCTGGAACTAGATCCCTCTAAATATTCGTCACTCTACCTCGCTAGCATCCTTTAAAACCCAGCTATTTCAACATCTCCTCCATGTACAATTGGGTATTAGGAACTGATAAACTGTATTTTTTTGCAATTTTTATATTTATATTTATTAATTGTTTTTCTATTAGTTTTGATTTTCGTTGTTTTTTCTTGTGTAGAAATCATTTTATTTTTGTGCTTATTTTTTTTTATTAATTTTCTTATTGTATTTTTTAGTTTTTTATTTATTACTTATTTGTTTTGGTTCTGTAGTTGTAAATATTATCATGGTTCTGTTCATAATATTTTATATTACTAGCCTTTTGTTTATTTGTACTTTTTATTTTTATTGTTGCTACTAGGTCAGAATCAGCTATACTGTCAGCTGTCACAGCTTCTTGTTATTCAAGGGGACTTACGTCCTAGAATAAAATTTATTTTTCTTTCTTTCAAAAAGGCTTCTTCTTTTTTCTTTTTTTTAAAATTCATTAGGCATAATAAGATTTTTCTTAAATAAATACTTTTTTTTTTTTTACAAATTATTACACATTATAATGTAACTGTAATTTATAAATTACACACTGTTAAAAATTAGATTTGGTAATTTGATAACAGTGATATGCACACTGACTAGAATCTCTTGAGGCCATCTAGTTTTGAGTTTTGTGGAGAATTATAGGAATTAGAGTCTAAGGATAAGGTAAGGCTAATGCCTGAGAGTGAAATGGCAGTCAACAATAGAAGAGTAGGAATCAAGGATATTAGGTGTAAAATCATCAAGGGCAGAGTTGAGTACGTACATTTGCAATGGTTCTAAAGATTTTGAATTGAAAGGACTAGATTCTTTAGTCATTGGAAAGCTTAGCGGCACCCCAGAATTGAGTACCTTAGGTCCAGATAGGTCAAATTGTTTTCAATTGAATTATGTGACTTCTAGCTTAACAGTCTCTGAAGTAGCCTAAAGATCATGTCTCTCAGTTTGGTATGTTCTTCTTAAGTAAGTACACAGTCTTAAGTTTATGACAGAAGTTGACAGAGGTATATGGATTCGGTTAAAGTGGACATTATTGGAATAATATTTTTGGATGTGCAAAGCTTGGATTTGCCATCAAACTGCCTTGTTGATCTTCCTTGGTTTCAGGATAGCAAATGGAAGTAATCAATTCATTTCCAGACCCTAAAGAAAAGATTTGAAAGGTAGAACTTAAGGATTAGGTAAATAGTATTTAGAAGTATGGCTTTGAGGTATCAAAAAATACCTTTATGCCACCTACACTATCGATGCCTGTGAGACATCCCGAAAGGTTTCTGGGTAGTTAGATTTCTTGATTCCCCATTGCCAATCTCTGTGCCAATAGTAATTGGAGGAATATGTGAGATGAAGGAGGGGGGAGGGGGAGGGGTGTTCTTGATGAAGTTGAGGCTGGTCTTGAGTTGGACCAGACTGGCTCAGGGATGATTCGTCCGCAAAGCTCCTAACCAAAGAAGAGTCTAGGAACAACGCCTCAAGAAGGTGTTTCTTACGTATTGGTCTCTAATCGAACTATACAGTATGTAGAGGTTTCAGCCTAAATTTCCTCACTAGCAATGTCTTGTAGAGATCGAAAAGGGTTCTCTGCGGCAAATAGCCTTTGATTTGATTTGAGAGATTTTTGCTAAGTCATCAGGTAGCTAACTTAGGGCAGTATTTGATATTATCTTATGAGAGAAGAATCAAGAGATCAGGTAACTGGAGAATAGCTGAGAGAGAGAGAACTCTAAGGTCAGTGTTAGGCCGAAATGGAAGGTTCTGAATTTATGTTGAGGCCGCATACCATATTGTTCGTTGAAGTGCTCTTATACTCTTATCTTTCCCTTCACTTGCAATTATCGACCTAGACTTTTGCTAATGCGCATTAACCAAAAGGGGCTGTTTTGACAAGATATTGCTGATATCAATAAAAAGTTATCACTAGGAAGATAGTCTGAGAGTAGGGGAAGATAAGTTAATCTTGAGTCCCGTCTAGGCTTTTTCGTCTGAGTGTGGTAAGAGTGCTGTAAGCTTACTTTTCGAGCAAGAGACAGCTGCTTCACTGCTTCTGGTAATTTTATATATACTTTGCATTTAAACTTTGTTACTTCACATACTTTGTAAAACTTAGTAGAATACAAAAACACTTTTTACAACTGGTGATAATATTTTGTAAAGAAAAAAGCCCATGGAGATGTTGCTGATGGGTCAACAGCGGACTGCCGAATAGAAGTTAATCTTAAATAAGTATAATCTTAAATTTATGTTCAACTGCTTAACCTATGATTTTCTTGTATTTTTTTACTAATAGAATTCCGTGTTCTCGTCTACACACATTTAAAATTTTTTTTCTCTATTATCTCCTCATTTTCTGAAAAAAAAAAAGTTTTTGTACATGAGCTCAAGAACTAGGTTAGTCAGAAAAAAAAATCAAAAATTTTGTCCACGACGTTTTTTAATTTTTTAAAGAATAACACTGTACAAAACAGAAATCAGGTAACTAACTTAGAGCAGGTAGAGGGGATGGCTAATCCTTGCAGCTTCGTTAGCATGAGCAATGGCATGAGCGACCTTACCAGCTGCTACTTCAGGAGTGTCGGCTGGGAGGGCAAGAGGAATTCCTCCAATGTTGTTCCTAAGTCCCTCGGTGTTTTGCTGGATCAGCTGAGCGAGCTTAGCGTGGGCTACGATCGGCTCATCGGCTGGAATTGGGAGAGCACCAGGGTGGATGGCTGTGGCGTAAGCTAAATAGACAGAAACAGGTTTTATAAAGAATATTAGAGGGGATCGAAAAAAAAAGAAAGATCTTCATTAAAATTTCACTTACCAATTGGGGAAGCATAGATGGAACGCTTCTTGAGAAGGTGAGCAATTGGATGGCTGACAGCAGCTGCCTGGTTGGCGTGAGCGATAGCGTGGGCGATCTTACCGGCGGCAACAGCAGGCTCATCGGCTGGCAGGGCGAGTGGGACTCCACCTCCAATTTGGTTCCTCAAACCTTCAGTATGCTGTTGGATGAGATGGGCAGCCCTGGCATGAGCCACAATAGGTTCGTCGGCTGGGATTGAGAGTGCACCAGGATGGGTTGGAGCAGCAAGAGCTAGGGGAGAAGCTGCGTGGATTGGTGCAGCAAGAGCTAGGGGAGAAGCTGCGTGGATTGGTGAGGCAAGAGCAAGGGGAGCAGCAGCTGGCAGAATAGCGGCGTGGGCTGCAAAAAAGGAAATATAGTGTTAGTATACGCTAAGACAATGTGTATGGCCAATTTAAATGTTTTAAAATGTATTTTCTTGTTTACCGAGGGGAGCGGTGCTACCGGGGTAGCTGGTGAGAGCTTGTCCGACGGCGACGAGGTCCCTCTTCTTGAGGGCGTGCACGAGAGGACTGCCAAGAAGAGCGGAGGGGTAGGCAAGCCTTGCGGCGATAGGAGCAGAAGCAAGGATTGGAGAGGCGGCGACTACTGGAGATCCTGGAACTGCAGGTCCGACGGGCAGGTTAGTGGCAGCCACACGGAATCCGTTTACTGCATCGGCGGCGTAGACGGCGCTCTGGACAAGACCGTTTCCATCGACGTAGCTGTAACCTGGAAGTAATTCGCTTAGTACCTTATCTGATAAAGCTAAATTTACGGAAGACATGAAAATAATTTCAAACTTACTTCCTCTGGTGGAGCCGTCGGCTGACCTGACCTCTTCCCTGGAGTTGGGGCCTCCAACATGTCCGAAAGCGTGCTGGCCGAGCTCATCCTGGTACCTGTATTGGCTGGCGTGGATTCCAGCAAGGATCTGGGGGTTAGCGGCGGCTAGGCCGAACAAAGCGAGAAATAACTGAAATAAGAAGATTCAATTATGTCTTTGTTCAAACAGATTACTTTTCATTTTATTTATTGGATTAAAAACAAAAAAACAAAAAAAACAATTTGAGCAATTCATAATTTTTTCAAACCAATTAACTTGCTGTAATTAAAGCTATTTGATCTTCAATATTTTATAGACTCATAATGGATTTAAGGATAAAATTCATTCATTGTTTGTGATGAAAGAGGTACTGAATAAAATCACTCTTGAGTTATTTTTATGGTTTTTGGGACATATATTACTTAATTAGGTACTAAGTTGGTAAGGCCTATTAAATGAAATATAAATTATTTGAGGCCCATATTTTACATTGAAAAATATTTTTCCGATTATATTTTCCTTTAATAGTGATACATGAGTATATTTATATGAAATAATTATATTATTATACTAATTATGTACAATGCAATTATATTGCTATGAATTAATTTTTATAAATTAAAGCCAATATCATAAGAAAGATGCAGTTTATTTGCAATTTGATGGGAGCATGCATGAAAACTGACTTTTCTACTCTGAATGTCTATTATTGAATGCTAAATACTTATATAATAAAAAATAGTTCAATCTAATAACACACTGAAGAATCTACAAGAAAAAAAAAATACCCAGAACTGGAATATAAATACCTATTATATAAAGCACCTTATTATATCCTGTCATTGTGATTATATTGCATAATAAAAATTACCTACCTTTAACAACTAACTAAAACTAAATTTGGCACATATAATTTTTGTAAATATCGTATGCTAAAGGAATTTCGTCCAGGGATGTTTTTCTTAAGAAAGTTGTTGAATATAAATGTTGTAAATGATACTTTCAACTTATTATATTTTTCCAATAAGGAAATTAAGCTGTTCGCATAATGCCAATACCATAACGCGACTTTTGAAATTTTTTTGTCAATATCCATCAATCCTATATAAGAGAAGGTACAAATTTATTCCTTTAAAAGTTGAGCATATAAGTATATTCAATATTATCACTATTGTAAGGAATACGAAACTATTCATAAAAAAAAAAAATTGTTTCAAATATTTGAAAAAAAGTAATATTTTATTATTTGATTTTTATATCATTTTAAAGAAAAATGCCTATTAAAAATTTTTTAGAATATACATATTTTAAAATATAGAAAAAAATTTCTTTGTTTAGGTTTAATTATGCAAAAGGCTACATAAATTCCTTTTAGACTTAAACCAAAGGAGAGGGAGGGGGAGTTAAGAATGAAATAAAAATTTTACTTATAATATCATAATTTTAATTAGTATTCGAAAAAGGTTATAGAATATAAATGGAGAAAAATTTAATTTGTATAATTTATTTTCTATTACCATTAACGAAAAAATTGATTATGACAAAAATGTAACTACGAACGTTGAGAGCACCTCTTACTCTTACCACCCGAATAGATTAGTATCTGCCTGAAAGTAAGAATTGCTCTCTTAAATGGCTAAATTCTTCCAGCTTTTGTTTATAATTATTATCGAAAAGAAATAGTTAAAAAATTACAATTTGCCCCGATTTTTTTTCAACTTTTATTATTTTTTACTAATATTTATAAATACTAATATATTGAAATCAAGTATATTTTTATTAATTTGATTTAGTTTAATATGCTTTTATGCCCATTTATGTTCTATTTAGCGAAACAAGCTATACAACACCTACGATTCACCATCTATTTAAACACCAATTTTCAGTTTCATGCGGTTAATTTTTTCTGATTTATAGCTACTCCACCCCCGCTTACATGATTTAAAATTTTCTCTACTGTTACTTGTTTTATGGCTGTCTCTTTGATTCAGGAGTGTCAAAGATTATTAAATCGAATGAATAAGGCGAATTTTTTCCGTAGATGATTCGGGTTTAGCCCAAATATTGAGTGCTTTTAATGTAGTGCATATTAGATATATAACCTCTATGAAATTCTTAACCTAACATGGTTTATTTTATGGCAAAGTTTTCCATTTTTCATTTTTCACTACATTTAGATAACGGGGTTAGTTTGTTTTATATACTTATATAGGGAATGATATAAGATATGTTTCTATAGGCTGGTTTAATACTGAGGTACTCACTAGGGTCCTGGACATGGTAGAGACCTCCTGTGCACGGTTGCAAGGACTGTACTGTCCGAAATCCTCGGATCCTGCCGATTTATAGTGAGCCAGGACTGTTCGTCCTTGGCAGCTCCGCTCTTGGCCCAGCCTGCATTTCTGGGTCCCGCCCTTTTTTTGCTGGATTTCAAGTGAGGAAATTGAACTGCCCGATAAGACCTTGTCAGATATTTTGATACAAATTTCGGCAAACAAGTTGTATGAAATATATAGATTTTCAATTTTGAGCACAGTCAGAACTATGTATCCCAACTATAATTTCAGTTCGGGCCTCACACACAAAAAGTAAAAAAAAAATTTCATTTATAGATTGCAATGGATAAATAGATGTTATATATCAAGTATGCATTAAAATTCTTATACTGGTATATGGAAATTTATCACTCCATATACCAGTATAAGAATGTAATACGATTAGTAAGTGTAGAGTATTCAATAGCTAATACTCACTCCCTTCAGTGAGTACAAAGATATTTATCTTACAACCGAATTAGTTGTTGTCCACAAGCCTCTAATTTTCAACTAGACTCCTGTGTTTCGCAATATCTATTTACCTACCTATCCTATCGAAAAATAGGATCTATTTTGGCCCATTTTGAGTCCTTAAATTACAAATTTATAAAAGAAAAAACATTTTTGTTTCCCTAAAAATAATTTATTTCAATATAAATTGTTTGTCAATGATGAAATAAAGATATGGATATCTGTTTGATAAACAACTATGGCGAAGACCGTTCGCGATTAGCGACGATTACCGAAGCCTATTATCACGATTGTCTAATGATTAATTAATGATTACCGATTAACGGCAACAAAGATGATTTGACGACAAAGATGTGAAGTAATCGTGAAGATTACCGACGAATAGCAACGATTAGTGACACCGACAATAATTAGCAGCAACACTCAGTTGTCCATACTTCCATCTTTTTATAACATTTTGTAAATTATAAAATATATAAATATTTTATTTAAAGAGTGTTTTTTGTAAAATGTAAAACTTTATAGGCATAAGCGTAATAACACGACAATTTACACATGATATATAATAATTTAAAGCATAATAACTTTTTTTTAAATGTAGACATTAACGATTTAACAATAAGTCTCTATATAATCTCTCGAACTCCTTCTCCTTTGTCGTACTTTAATTATTAACTTACTCTTTCAAGAAACGTTACATTCGAAAAGAAACCGTTTAGAGACATCACTAAATAGAGGTAGGTAATGGGCTTATTTAAAAAAATAAAAATACAATTTATTTAAAATGAAATAAAATATCATATCCCTTCCTTTCAAAGTTACTTCAATAAGAGAGAGAAATACCAATTAGCCATTAGAATTTTATAAATCAAATAGTAAGCATTGTATTAAGCATCTATAGTCAATATTGAAAATAAACAAAAATGAAGTATTTTATTCATAAGTCTTTAATTTAATTTGAACATATTTCTTCTTTTACTTATAAAAAACGAATAATTAAATATTTTGGTTCTAATTGATATTTAGTATTAATAAGTTTATTTTTTTTATTGTATAGAGACTTTATTCGTTTGGTTTAAGTTGTAATTACCAGCTACTTATGCTTAAAATAAATCCGTAACATAAGCCATACAATTTATCTCAGCTTCATTAACGAGTGTATTACCACCCAAGACGAAAACCACAAAATGTATTGCACATACGTTCAATTTTGTTTTAAAGGCAAAACTTATAGCTTTGAATCACAGTTAAACGTACTGTTTCAAATCTTGCAATCCTAGCTTCCACATCCGGAGCTTAGACATTCATCTTCGGTCAATTTCACACATAGCCGCAATGAAATTTCTTTGACAGCATTCGGGGATTACTATTATTGGTTAAGTAGTAAATTTCTAATAGTCTCAGTACAACATTGCATAAAGTAAAGATTCGGTATACACCCGAACGAGATTACACAGAAAAAAATCACAGATTCTAAATATGAAAGTGAAAGTAGTTAATAGATAAATATTCTCTGTGTAGGCAATTATTCGAAGGGCTTCTCTAGCTCGATGCCACTAAAAACTCCAAAGTTCTTTGTATTAAAGTACATTAAAATGATTCGTATAATGTATTTACCATTTCTTCTTCCAGGTTTGACCGTGTCAAGTTGTTGGTAGTTGCCGAGCTTTCGCACATCATGTGATGGCTTCTTCAGGGCTGAATAGAGAATGAGAGCTGTTTTTTAAATCCAGGTGGTATATAAAACATGGTATTTATATACCATCTGGAACGATTTATACACCACCTGGTGTATAAAACATGGTATTTTTATACCACCTGGATTTAAAAAACGGCTCTCATTCTCTATTCAGTCCTGAAGAAGCCATCACAGAATGTGGGAAAGCTCGGCAACTATCAACAACTTGACACGGTCCAACCCTGAAGAAGAAACGGTAAATACATCTGACGACCGTCGAAGCCTACGTGAACATGATTCGTATAAGTCAGAATTCCATTCGTGGAGAATATAAAGTACAATATTAACAGTAACGATATCATTCAATATAAATCAGATTAAGAGTCACCAGGGTAGTTCATGGGATCCGTTCGTGTTTCGCAATCCTGGCACTGTGGGTTCAAGTCCCGTCCTGAGAAAACTTTTATAGATAAGTAAAAGCTTGCCTCTTTTATCGTTAAATAGAGCCATGAATATTTAGAGTTATATCAAGTGATGTAGGGTAAGATACAATTATTATTATATGACATATACTATCCAAAGAATATTGTAAAAAATATAAGAATGTATTATCAAGTATTAAGTGGGCATCATTACTATTAGGAAGTAGAAACCAAATTCCGTAATTAAGTTCTGTACCATTTTTACAAGAAACGCTTATAAACTAATTATAAATATTAATTTAGTAGTGGTTATTATCCCACGTTAATTTTAAACAATTAATGCGAGGGAATAGAACAAAAAATCGATCTGTCCTAGCCAGAACGCGAACCTGGATCTCCTGCTTTCCGGGCCAGTATGCTACCATTTGCACCAATGGGACGAACTAGATAACTTATTAAATTCCCCGCAATAGTGTCGAGAGTCTAACCTCCGAGGCAGACGAATATATCGTATTATGCTCGAAGGAGCTGACTTTATCTAGCTATTTATCGACTCTCGTTAATCAATTTTAATTTTTTATTTATACAATTGCCGACATGAA
>KZ807055.1:597337-608684 GCA_000696205.2 Oncopeltus fasciatus
AAGCTTTGATTTTTGGGACCATTGTTAATTCACCGTAAATAAAATTCAACAAAATATTTACATTTCAAATATAATATTGAGTGTAACTTTTAAGGAAATATATTTAATTTTTGATTTTGAAATAAATTGTGAGAGGGTTTAAATAAATAAATAAATATTTTAGTGATTGTACTTGTTTTATAAATATATTATAAAAGTATTATGAAAATATGTATTTACATATTCTATAATTTCCAAAAAGCACAATAATGAGGAAAAATGCATATTCAATTTGACTTTAAATTTAGCTATTGTGTAAGAAAATGCAGAGTTTTTTTTATTGACTTATTTATAATTTATAGGAATTAAAAAAAAAAAAAAAAAAAAGATGTTGATGGCTGAAAAGTCTCTCACACTTTGTAACTGTTCCGGCAGGTGATTTATGATCAAGTGGTGCCATGATAAATGAGGTTTCCCTTTCTATCAATCAGAACGCGAGTCCATGATTGTATTGGCTTGTTTAAGCTCAGAGCCTCCACTCGCTTCCGTCGAAGGATCACTAAATACCTATCGAGAGTATTTCAGGCTAATCTCGAAAGTTTGGGGGGCACCGTATATTATATACTATTTACTAAATCTCACTGCCATATAAAGTCAATTATTTATATATTTAGTAAATATAACTAGAATTTTTCTTTAAGGTAAATCCCCATTTCTATTATTTGGGAGTGATTCGGCCCGAATATAATGCCTTTTAAAATAGTTCTCATATTGCAGTTAGTAACCTAGTTCCGAACAAACAAATTATTAATAAATGGAACTACAATAATATATGGGAATTATAGACAATAAAACAACAATTTTCATAATACTTACCTAATCTAAACTAAGTCTATTATAAATATTCTTCTTGAGAAATACATAATAATTTTCTAACATCTAATTTCCTTATGTTAATTTTTTCGCATTTTATTTTCCTTATCTCTCTCTCTCTCTCTCTCTCTCTCTCTCTCTCTCTCTCACTCTCTTTCTCCAAATTTGAGCTAATAAAGATTTATATTTTTTTAACTTGGTCGAAACATTAATAGTTATTTTTTATATTATATATGTAATAAATCTTACCCTAAAACTCAGCTTACTGAAAAATAACTTAAAATAAAATGGAACACAATAGTTGATTGTAAAAGTGTAAAAACAAACTTTCTAAAAAAGTAATATGTAAAGTATATCATTCCTATCAATTTTTCAATTGATCAATATCACCAGTTGATAATAATGATGTAGTTGGAGTAGTTTACAATGGCTTAAGTCTGCGTCCTTCTTCTTGGTGCCTTCACCGTTGAGCCTAGGTATGTTGGTATTCAGGACAAACCTCTGGGCTAATCTCCCTGACCCAATGAGGCTTACTGCCAACTGTTGAAGAGCCACTAGTCAGCTATCTCTACATGGAATGTCGAAAAATTCAACAAGTAGAGTTCAGTTCTTCTCAGAAACTAACTCCATCGGTTTTTCATTCAGAAACGTTTAGCGTTTCACTAATCTGGAGAGTTTATCAAGATTAGGATTTGGATGCAAAAATCTTATCAAAAATATTAGAGGTGAGAAGAATTAGCACTAGGCAGGTTTCCTTCTTTTCATTCAAAACAGAGTTTTTGAAGGAATTTAACTCACAAGCTGGAGAGAACAGTGTTTGAAGAAGGTGTGACGACTAAGTTTTTTTCTAGACAGGCCGCGATGAAAGAGTGGGGGAAGCGCTTGCGCATCTTAGTTACATTAGAAAATATTTTACCTTGAGAGTTTTTCATAAAATTCTGTGGAGAACACAATGATTAGAAAATTGCAAATGGAGAGTTTTTGACCGAAGAGATTATTAGTAGATGTTCTTTTAGTTGGGGTTCTCAAAAAATACAAAATTAAAAAATGTGTATTTTTGAATTATCTTCCGACATTTCCTCATGAACATGTGCTCTAGGGACAGGACTCCCTCTAGCCTTCGTGATAGATTCGAGTAGAATACAGACAGTGACAGTGAACACATGTATTCGGCCACGAGGATGGACAATGTCCGAAAGCGCTCGCCAACAGAAGATGGTTTGCAGAATCAATGCAATGAAAACGAATAATAAAAGGTATGATAGTTCTATATTCATTGGTAGTCATAATAACCCTTTAGATTATTTTCATGATAGCCCTGAAGATGGCTTACAATGTAGGCCGAAACGTCTATAAGAATATTAACTATTTAAATAATTACATTTCACGCCTTGTTTAGCTCTGCAGACTTTTCGTTATTCATAAAACAACAATGATGTTATGATTATAAAAATTTTGGTCTCTCTCCAAGATTCCCCTTTTTCTCATAATTTAATGATACATCTGAATGCCAAATTTGATTTCAATATTTAATTACATGATTTAAATTTCTTTTTAACATTCTTTAGATTAATTTAAATATTTATAATCAGCCATTAATATATCCCATAATAGTTCTGCTATAATAATAATAAATTTTTCATCTTAATTCTAATTACTCTTAGTTGTATTATTTTTTTTTTCTTCCAGGCCCAATGTCATTTGTTAGAATCCGTGGTTATACTTGTTTTGTTTTTTAAATTGTATTTACATTGAAATTAATTAACATTTTTATTTTAGAGGGAAAGTGAGACTATTGCAACCGAGTAAATGTTTGGGCAACAATCCAAGAATTCTCACAACAGAATCAGGGTGGTTGCTTAAAAAACCTATTGCTTGAGAAGACTGGTGACTTTTTCTTCTCTCTCCACTACCCCCTGATTTGCTAATCAATCACTGCCTTAAAATTGGCTAGTTATCAGCAAAGCGTAAAGGCGCAAATAAATATTTGTAAAAACATATTAATAATAATATTCAATATAAGAATATATATATACATTAGGGACATAGTTAAAGACTAGGGTAGACAGGAAGTATATGGCGTGTGGACCAGACCTGTACGGGAAGGGGACAATTAAATGATAACACCTGCTTCCTCTCTTTTGGAGGAGGTAAGTTGGCATACTGAGAAATCCAGATGAGAATCTTCTAGGCTCTTTGTGATACTTCCACGAAGTTATAAAAGCAGCTCGCCAGCAGCCCCCCGAGTCAGTGGTAAGTTTGTCTCCGTCTGTCTCAGTACCTGTGTCAGATCGCGTGTTCCGAGCGTCAGACTAGTAGTAGCATCTGCGGTGCTGATAACAGTGACAAGTGGTAACTGATAAATAGATAATATTTATTTATTATTTATCCAGTAAATAATCCTATTTAATTTATTTGTACACATTAATTAATTTATTAGATGCAAGTTATTTATTACTACTACTGTAGTTGTAGTAGATCATTGGAGGGCAATCAACTTCTAGGTTATTACGCCCTATAAATACCCTTTAATATATTTTCTATAAATTAGTTAATAAAAGACAGGAATCAGGATTATTTCGACCATTATAACAACCTAAATTAATGGATTTAAAAAAAAATTATATTATATATATTGAATAAATTAAAATAAATAATTTATTGTTAACTAAAATAATAAATAATATCTCATTCTTTAATTTAGATTTTCCAGGCTATACCTGCTTTTTTAAGAAAGTTTAACAGCCCATCCACTGTAGAGGGGTTGTTCCCAAGGCACTCCGCCATATTTCTTCCAATGCCTTCCCTAGTGAAGTAATTCTGATAAACTGGGCAAACCTCTATGATGTGCTGGATTGTTAGGTGAACTTGGCAGGTATTACACTTAGGCGGCAGATCTTTGTTAATTAGGTGTATATGAGTAAGGTTCGTGTGACCTATCCGCATACGGGTCAGTATTACCTCTTCTCTTCTATTCCCACGGATGGAGGTGTTCCATTCTTTTGTGGTGATTTTTATGCTCCACAGTTAGTTGTGTGCTGGTTCTAGCATCCATGCATTTTCCCAGTCTTGGAGTGCCATTTTCCTTAGCCAGTTTTTAAGGTCATCTGGTTCGAGGATATTTTTAGAGGAGGATAGTTTAGTTATAAATTAAGCAGTTATTAATAAGCAAGGTAAGTTTAGTTATTAATAAGCAGAGGTAATTATTTGTAATTATAAATTAACTTAAATTTATCTCATTGTTCCTAATTATTCGTGACCCGTAGTCCATATGAGTACTATATGGTAAAGAGCTTACAATAAAAACTTATTTAGGAAAAAAAAATTGAAATTATTTCAAAACACTGAAATTTAATGAAAAATGAACCTTTATCACGTAAATTTTGTGCAATTTTGAAGTATCCGCGGATATAAAACCTCCGAATATTATTTTACCGGGGGAGAAAAAAAATTCTAACTTTGCTTGGTTAAAAACTAGAAGCACTCATGAGTTTTGACGAGAATAGTTGAAATCCATTCCTCTGTAAGTAAAAAAAAAAAAAAACAAAAAAAAAAACAAAGAGGTATCATGTTTCCAGTGACAGTTGATTGTAGCACAAAGACCTGGAATGAGATATATTGTGAATAGCCCATGATACTTTGACTGAGAGTAATCCGAAACAATGCTACTCAAATACTAATGGGTTCAATTCAATAAAGTGTTTAATTCAATTAAAGCTGTCCTTCCAGCTTTGACAATTCACATTGCATTTGTTGGAAATTACATTTGTTAAACCAGAGAGTGAGCATAAAAAAGTTCTGCTCTTTACTTAATTAACTGCAGTTGTCATGATACGTATCTAATCTACTGTATCTGCTCAATTGTTTTCTTAATAATAATATTATTTTATTTGTATTCCTTTACCATGTTTTTCTCACCGTTTATTACCATTATGAATGATTCTTTAAGCCTCTGATGCCCCACATGAAGATCTATTTGAATAAATAGTTAGTATATATATTGCGTTTTCAAAGTTCAGTTTCACCAAATGGATTTAGTTCTCATCCTTATTGCAAAAAAACAAAACAAAAAAAAACAAGTCTCCTTCTTGATGATGTTTTGCAGAGTGTGTACTGCGTCAAATATTTATCTTCAATGTAATATTCTAGCTCGCTACTGCTAAATGTATTTGAAACTACTGATTTATAGAAGGGTGGCTTCTATCCACAAAATGCAGGGAAAAAATTCATTCACGGATGAGCTGCATCAAATATCCTTAGGCTATTGATTTCGTTTTTTTTTTTTTTTTTTTTTTTTTTTTCTGGGTTAGCCTCCCTTGCAACCACTTAGGGTCATTGGAGGGAGGGGCTATCTACAGGTTGCCACCCTTTTTTAAACACCCATGGCTCAGGACAAGCTTCTATATTATAAATAAAAGATTGACCTGGGCGGGATTTGAACCCGCGGCGTCAGGATTGCGAGACCCGTACGGATCCCCTGAGCTAGCCTGGCGCCCCTATTGGTTTCGTTGAAGATGTAATTTCCGATTGCGAAGGTAAGAATATTGAAGCTACTTAATCCTTATCACATTTTTATTTATTTTTAATACTACGTGGCTTTAATAAAAATATCATAAATTATACAGAATCGATAATTACACTTTACATCTTTTTTTGATGTAATGCTTTTTTTTTTTTTTTTCATAAGCTAACAATAACGTAGAATTTTATTATTTAAGTCTTAGCCTCCCTTTCAACTACTTAGGATTTAAAACTACTTACGGCCATGGATAGAGGAGCTATCTACAGGTTGCCATACAATTCTAAACATCCATGGCACAGGAAAAGCCTTTATATATCAATAAAAGATTGTGCAGGGCTGGATTTGAACCCCCAGGGCTAGTATTATGAGATCCGAATGGAGATTCCATGAGGCACCCCATGGTAGTTTTATTTTTATGAAGAAATAAAATATATAATTAGGGTATTGCGGTTTTGAATCCTTCTCGGATTGTAATTTTATTGGTCTTAATTAGAAATGGTTAATGTGACTAGTGGATAGCATGAGAACTAATTTAAGCTAGTAGAAGGGTGGATTTTCAATTCAATGATGCATCTCTCCCCTTAATCAGTTTTTTTTTTTTTTTAAATCTCGCTCTGTAAGAGTAAATCAATGAAGTGTTACAAATTTAGGTTGTGCCCAGAATACAAGTTCTTCCCATTAGAGGTGGTTGAGACAGCTTATTTATCTTATTTATTCAGTCCTGAAAAATGTATGTGATAATGCCTTGAAACTGAGCCCAAACTCTGGAAAAGATAAATTGCCCGTTGATTGACCTTAATGTTATTTGTTGTAATTGTAAGGATATTATTATCAATAATTAGATAAGTGCTCAGTGTTTTACGAAAAGGGAAGAACCACATTTACTTTTGGTGAAGGGGAAGAATGAAATAATGTGAGGAATTTGTAAATTAATCCTTTATCTTTTAATTATCCAGAGAAATCCAGGGGGTAGACATTCCTTTGTTTCACTAGCAAAGGAGAAATCACAACCGCATTTAAGATTTCCCTTATTTTCAAACTCTGCGATTCCTTTTGTGCCCGACAGACAAAGAGCTTCAATTATTATTTTTCTCTTAAGTTCCAATCTGTTGGAAATAAAAAAAAAATCAAAGGGATCCAAACTTAATACACAGAATCCGTTCACTTGATGTCTTTAAAAATAAAGGTAGTATCATTTGAATTTTACAGTTGAATTACCAAGAATTCAAAATTTTGTATTGTTAGGCCCAGATTATTCTTCTCTGTATCTATTTAAATGACAACATTTTTGTCAATGACGAAATCTTGAATCTATGTGAATGAATTTAAGATTAGTTGATTATTTCATTGTTTTCACACCACTGCGTTTGACTTCTGAATGAAATTCATCGTAATATATTAAATGTTTTAAAATTTAAATGAAAAACTCAAAAAATATTGTTGTAAATAAGTAAAATCAGAACATAAGAGTAGAGATTTATACTTAAGTGGGATTAAAAACTTTTTTTTCTTTGCAGCTTGTATAATATTTATTTTTATTTTAGTGAAATGAAACAACTTGGGATTTTTTTTTGACAAAAGAAATATTTTAAGAATTGCATAGTAAAATTGAATAATTATGAGTGGGGGTTTCTTGAACTCTAAATTTGAATTTGTGGTTTTTCACAGAAAAAATTGACTTAGTACTTAGATAAAGTTATGTGAAGCCTATCATTAATTTCATTTCCTCTCCATTGCAATATATGTATATATTCTGCTGCCTTCTACTTGCAGAATTTCGCTTTTGTTGCTTGTCATGCTGTTCTATGAGGCCTGTTGTAATTTTTCTACTGAATCCATTTGCAAATACTCAGGAACACAACATGGAGGAGGAGCTGCATTACTATGATATCAAGATTCCTAAGTCTTAGGAATGTCTTATCTGATCTTTTCCTTTATATGGTTCTTCCACAAACAAAAGAAATAGCAAAGATCTTAAATTATCTCCTTTTTTTACCCCCTTTGCAATGTTGAAATAGATAAACTTTTTTTAATGGAGAGTTTTCGGGATGCAAAAAATACAATTTTTAAAAGAATATGTATTTTTTGGATCAACCTTGCCCAAACCCCAACAAAAATTCTCTACTTTATTCTATTCAGCCTGACAATTCCCTTAGGTTTTGAGACATCAACTAAAAGCTTCCACCAACCTCCTCAGAACATTCATTTCATTATTTCATCCTGGTCTAAGCATCTGGAGAACATTTCTGAGTGAGAAAATAAGATCATGGATTAGTCATCCTGGTCTGAACCCAGCATACTCTGCAATAATTAAAGATTATCTAATCTAAGTGCTCCACTAAGAGTCCTTAGCAGATTTCCAGAATGGAAATTTATAATTTATAGGTAACAGGTGAGGTATGTGGGTCAATAGCTCAAGTTTTCTGCCTGGCAACCTTTTTTGTGGGTTGTAAAAATAATTATATTATATTCTCAATCCTTTGGAATATTTTTTTAATACGTGACGTTCTGAAACAGAATTTGCAGAGCTTTCACCAATTCAGACTCCCAATATTTCACATATAATATTCAGTCACTATAATATCCCCGGTCTGTTTCCTGTTTTAATTTAGTTCTCTCAACTTTCCCTTCTCCTTCACCTCATCACTATCACCTTCATTCCAGTGCCCATTCTTTATTTAAACACTATAACTTTGCTAAATTGTTTTATATAAAGCTTTCTTCAGACCTCCAGGATAATATTTTCATCAGTAACTATTTTTCCCTGTTCGCTTTTTACATTTCTTACTGTTATGCATTTATGATCTCTTATTCCTTAATTTTCTCCAGAAAATTTAAATGTGATCCTGGTCAAATTTATTCCTAAATTTTTCACAAGTCTTGCTTTGTCTTTTTCTGAGCCAGAACCTTAGACTGCCATTTATCTTGAATTTAGTCCTGACTACACTTTCAAAGCTTATTTTCATTTCTTTGTCCCCCTCAGCTCCTGGTTCCACTATGAAAGCAAACAGTTGCAAACCTTACCTCTGTATACAGATATAGCTGCTAGCAGAATGTTGCTCTTTATTTGGATACATACTTTGCCCAGACTTTTATTCGTGTCTAATTCCTGGAGCCAATTTCTCAGTTCTGTTTCATACTCAGCTCCCTTCAGAGGGTCTTGCAGTTTCTTTACTTCGATCCTTGGATAAGCTTTTACCTTCTGCTTTCCTTAAGCACCTAGTTCAGAATCTTGGAACATCACATCCTATTTCTGCTCCTTGAATCACCTTTACAATTGCAAAATACCTTCCTATGTCATGTCTTTAGATGAAGTAGTCTATCACACTGTTTGCATTTCTCTCAATTTCTGAGAAGGTAATTTTTATGGAGCAGCACCATACATTTTCTACCATGCGATCCCATAACAGAATGTGCTCTTAGGTTATCCTTGCATAAAAGTTCCCCCATGATCACATAACACCTATTGAATTTACCAGATTTGATGATGACTCAGTGAAGTTCACTCTAGAATAGCTCCTTATCAGGTATGGTAGCATCATTTGTTGGAGTCTAAACTTGTCTGAGGATCTAGTTTCCACTCTTCACATTTGTACAGTTTGCAATTATCCAGGGGCTTACGCCTCTCACTCAACTATTCCCTAAGTAGCCCTTTCCTCTTCTCTCTTAATCCCAAGATATCCCTTCTGTTACAGCTATTTCCTCAATGTTTTTAACCTCCTTCCCTACAAGTGATCTTATGTCTATATCCGTGCTGAGTCGTTTCCTTCGATTCTGAGGCTTTTTGTTAAGTTTCTTTAATCCATTATACTCCCAGGCAGGGGTTTAGGTCCCGTTAACATTGTAGACAGCTCTCAGCAAGATGTCATTCGGGAGAGACCGTAAAAAGTGATTATAGGCTTTTTTGTTGTCCCCTTTGATGACCGAACACCAGTAAACAATGGCCAGATCGCGGTCAAACATCTTTTCCGGTTTCTGCAATGGAGCAATCTGAAAATAAGTTCATGCTTTGTGTTTTTATTATTTTGAAGGAGTTATTCATATCAAATTCGTAACTGAATACTACTCTATGAACTTCATATAGTACTACTTACTCTATGAACTATTCATAGTACTCTATGAATTTTGAATACTACTGCGAACAACTGGAAGTATCGTAAGAGTAGGTTTCACAGAGTTATCCTGCTCTGATCAACTGAAAAGGAGTTTCACTTCAACAGTGGAAGGAAGAGGATTGTCCTACTTCCCGTCGAGCCAAGGAAAACTATAAAGAACTTCATGGATTTGAACATCTACTTTATTCAACATTAAGACCAGACCTTGCTCAGTCAGATTACTTCTTCTTGCTACCCATACCTAATTTTCTTCAAGGGAAAAAATTGGTAATTTTGTGAAAGTTGTAATCGCGGTTCAAGGGTTCTTTGACAGACATCCCAAGGATTAGCTATCAGATTATGTTAAAACAATGGACTATTTTTTGAGTATTCATTGTATTTTATATCAAAAATATGATAATCTAAATATCTGGTTTGAAAAAGATTTTTTTTTCTTAAACTCTATTATTATTAATTATGTGTGTTAGAAAATTTAATTTTACACAGTTTATGTTTAATAAATTTGATCTTGAATGATTCATAGAAAATTTCAGATTCTCAATATTAGTGAAATCTTCACCCTCTATATATAACACAAATGAATTGCCTGATTTAGAAGGTGTACGAAAGTGGGTAGATTTTATATGTAATTTATAAAGCAATATATGTGTGTGAGGACTCTGATTTGAGCGGCTAATTAAGTACTGTGTTGACAAACACTCTACAATCCGCCACAGTAAATATTTTGCGGCTGATAAGATACAGTTGGGTCTGTTATCAGTGGAGTAAGAAGAGGTGGGGCTGCGCAGTCAATAGTCATATCTCGCTGGTACAGAGTTCTCCAAGAACACGACGTCCTTCGTCATCAAAACCAATCGGACTTCATTCAGGTAGGCTAAATATTCTACTTCCACAAGTATATAGTTGAGTATTGATCAATTTCTACCTTATTCGTAAAAAAATATTTATTCTAGTAAAAACTCTGGAGTGTTTACCGCTCATATTAGCAATAACTTCTGATTAAATAGATGTGATCTCTCATTAAATTGATATCATTTTTTACTTTTTGTCAACATTTTTATCTCACCCGATATAAAGTAGATCGAGCTGCAGTACAAATTTATTTTAAATAAAGCAAATGATGCAATGTAAGTATTTCACATTATTTGCACTAGAATGATATTAATATTAGAACCTCAAATGATAATTATACGAGCAAGAAGGCCATATTGACTGTTTAAAAGTTCTTTTAAAATACCTTTTCATTGTTTTAATCTAGTAGCCATTTTCATCGGAACATAATTCTTATTGTGAGCATCTTAAATACGAAATAAAATCCTTGACTGAAAAATGCACAAGTAAAAAAAAAGAAGTATATTAAATGTTTGAAATTTCCTTAAATATCTACTTTCATTGATTTCGAGATAATGAAATTCACAGCATACTCTCATCTCGAAAGTCTTAATATGAAATATTAACCTATACTCAACTATATCGTAATATATCTTGGCTCTTATTTTATATCTCCTTATAAAGTATCGTTCATTTTTCACTAATGTCGCTGAAATACACCCTTCATCTCATTACGAACCCTGTTAATTTAAAACACCGTACGCATCTTTCAATAAGTTCCCTGTATAGCGTTAACATAAGAGGTGCATTGCAGACACCCTTCCAGCAGACCGAGTGTAAATTTGTGAGATAATAATAATTTCTATGTTATATAACAATAGAAGATATCTGAAAGAAAGAGAGTTGAATACAGACAATGACAGTGAACACATGTATTCGGCCAAGAAGATGGACAATGTCCGAAAGCGCTCGCCAACAGAGGATGGTTTGCAGAAACCAATGAAGACGGATAATAGAAGGTATGATA
>KZ807055.1:645086-655748 GCA_000696205.2 Oncopeltus fasciatus
TATATATATATATAAAACCAGGACTCTTATATGCTAGATGACGAGGCAGCATTACATATTGTTTTATATTCTCTTACACAAAATTAAAAAAAAACAAAAAACAGGGAGGAATATTATAGATGTAATATATGTGTGCTTGTGCGTGTGTGCGTGTATATGTGTGTAAGTTACAATTTTGAATATCGCGTTACTATCAGAAGTTTTAAAACTAATAATGATACCCTCATAATTAATGAGAAATTAAATTTTTATATTGAATGAGATTTGGCTGTGAAATGGTCAGTGTTATCTGAAATCAGGTCTACCATTAAAATCCACTAGGGCTAGAAAAAATGCATTTTTTACCCTTACATAAAAATTATCAGAAGGTTGTGGATCGCGAATATCCGCATGACTCTCTGGAGTTGCCTGATAAAGACTACATTTTTCAGGGTCTCAGAGAAAGATTATTTTCGATTGTTTATGATTTTCAAGAGGAGGAAGCAGTATTTCGACCATTTTAGATAACACAAAACCACTTCTTCACACTCTGAAATATCGTTGGGCAGGAAAAAGTTAAAAAATCCATGAGGTATTTTTAGATTTTGAATTTGTTTTATACTCAGAGGATTTAAAGCGAATAATCCGAGATAACTGAAGAAAATCTCCTCAGCTCCAATTGAATTTGGGTGATCAACAAGGTGACAGGTTAAGCTCTTTGCTGTTTATGGATGGGCTTATTAGTGAAGGTTAGTCAAGAAGTAAACGCTATAAAATAGATAACTGGAATATCTTTAGCCTTCTCACACACGCTAACGATATTCCAGTTATCTATTTTATAGCGTTTACTTCTGGTATATGAGTGTGCTAGTTGAAAGACCGGAAATAATTTCAAAAAAATAAAAAAAAATTAAAGAAAATAAAAAGTAAAAACCTTAGGAACTCAGTTCTGAAGGTAGAGCTAGGAAAGGTATAAATTCGAGAATAGCTTAATTAGCTTAAGAATTAGCTTAAGATAAACAAGTTTATTTTCAGTTAAGGTACACTGCATGGAGTAAAAATAAGTTGACCACCCTATTAAAATTGCTATTTACAAACAAATACTCTTCTAAAAATGTTCGCCGATTACGAAGAAGCATGCATAAATAATTCAGCCTGCTGAAGTTTCTGAGTAAGTCCTTTGGAAAGATTAAGTTAGTTTTTGTATATTTAAATTAGTGTTAACCTCCCTTTTAACCACCTAGGATCATGAAGGGAGAGACTATCTACAGGTTGCTACCCAATTCTAAACACCCATGACACAGGACAATTTATTATTTATAAATAAAAGCTTGCTTTGTGCTGGATTAGTGTCAGGTTTGCTAGACCCCTGAGATACCCTGGCGACCCTGACAAAGTTTGACCGGACATGAAATATTGGAGTTTGAGAAGTGTTTTAGCAGGTCCTTACAAGATGATACTGATTTCAGGCACTTGAGATGGTTCAGCCACATTTTGAATGCTTGAGTTATAGATAAATGGAAGTAGCTAAACCTATAGTAAATTTGAGATATATTTATACAAGTTAACTAATATAAAATTAATGGATATAAGTGGGGGAGAAGGATAGGTGGATTCGTAAGAAAAAAAATTTTGAATATCCGTCATACTACTTCTTTGAAACATTATTGAGATATTAACCGTTGAATAACATCATGAAATAATTAATAATACATTTATTCAGTGGATTAAAGTATATGTTTTCATTCGTAATTGGATTGCAGCTCGTCAATTGTGACTTACTTAGTGGGATTGAGCTGAGATGTTGCACAGTTCTTACTAAGATAATTGCCAATCAACCTATTTACCAAAACATGCTGCTTTCTATATAATTATTTGGAGTTAATTACTTTGATGAAACTATTGTATATTCTATAGTTTGTATTGCATTAAAAATTTTGAGGTACTTTCGATTTCATTTTTTTAAAAAAGTTTTATAGTTATTATCCAACTAATTTATCTGAAATTCTCACAATCAAAATGCCTCATTTCATTAGGAAACGTAATTTTGAGATGTCTTATATTTTCCTCCAGCAGAAAAACAAATTTCTTTCATTTATGTATTTATTCTCCAAAAAGTCAGTTAATTCAAATTTTAGCTTCGACACGATTTTTAAATTTTGTACATAATTCATTCCAAAGTTACAAAAAAAAAAATATATATATATTAAAAATTGCACACAAACACATATACGCGCGCGCGCGCACACACACACACACACACACACACACACACACACACACACACACACACACACACACACACACACACACACACACACACACACACACACACACACACACACACACACACACACACACACACACACACACACACACACACACACACACACACACACACACACACACACACACACACACACACACACACACACACACACACACACACACACACACACACACACACACACACACACACACACACACACACACACACACACACACACACACACACACACACACACACACACACACACACACACACACACACACACACACACACACACACACACACACACACACACACACACACACACACACACACACACACACACACACACACACACACACACACACACACACACACACACACACACACACACACACACACACACACACACACACACACACACACANTATATATAACTAATTCTAGTATTGAAGTTTTTGTTGCGGTAATTTTAATGAGAATGACATTATTTATATTTTATATTATATTTCTTACATATTTCTGGATTGGTTACCTTCTACCGCCATTTTTCTTTATCTCCTTCTTTAGTTACCTCCTATGTGCCATTATGCGTCAAAGTGGGGAGCCAATTGACCATCACTTCAATTATTGGTCCTCTCCTCATTCGTCTAATCTCTCGCAGCTTTTCATATTTCATACATGATTCTACGGCATCTTTGGGTCATGGAGGAGCTAAGCAGAAGCCAAAAGTCATTTCTTCTGTTATTCATTATGTAAAATATACAATATCTTAAGCTAAAGCTGTTGTTCTTGTAGGAATCTTCAGCTCAGTCGTACTCCTAGGTTTTCCCGCGTCCCTATAATCCATTAACCATTCATTTTCATGTCGATTCCTGAATTAAAAAAAAAAAAAAAAAGGTTTTAGCCTTCTCATCAACAACATAGGGAGTGAGGAGCTATCTACCGGTTGCTGACCAATTCTAAACATCCATGGCTTTAGACAAGCTTTCATTTCCTAATAAAAGGTTGCCGTGGACGGGATTTGAACCTGCAGCGCCAGGATTGCGACACCCGAACGGATACCATGAGCTACCCAAGTGCCTCTTTCTTCTTGATTCATCTAAAGATCAGTCATGTTGGAATATAATATATGTTAATATTACTCGTGATGAAATGCGTGACCTAGTATTATTATCGACTTTATTTTTTCCCTAAAAGTATTTATGTGATAATAAACATAAACTGCATATATAGTTATAAAAGAAACATTAGTTTTATCTAATCCGTAAATAATCGATATTTTATATAATTTTAAAAATTCTTATTAGTGGTATATTTTTGAGGCTCCCACTTCTTAAAATATCAAAACTTCTGCTTCCTTAAGTAAATAAAAAAATCAATTTCGTTGTAGTGATTCATTTTCGTTGAAAAAATACTAGATAGAGAGAGACAGTTTTCTAGAAAGGTCAAAAATAGTCTTATCTCGAGTACTTCCGAAAATACTTCCACACAGATCAATGATGAACTAAGATTCTAAGCCCAGAGAATAGAATAGAATTGGAGACAGAGCGGACACTGGGTCATTGATCGCCGATAAGCAGGGAATACTCAACAGGTGGGCACATTAAGAGAATTTGCTGAATACAAATGAAGTTTTCATATGTTCTGCGGCATATAATATACTAGAGGGAGACCATTCGAATAAAATATAAGATCTATAAGCATTTTTTAATAAAATTAAATAATTATAAAGCCTTTGGCTTTGATTATATTGAAACAGTAGTTGGAACATGGCGAACATGCTCCTGCCAAGTTTGCCCGGCAAGCAGTCCCCCTGGGAACCCGACTCCTCCCTCACTACTGGCAACCCCTGCTTACAGGAACCCGCACAGTGGCGAAGGGAGGACCCAATCCGGTCAACAGACAGAAAGCGGGGTCAACTCCAACCTTTCCTACCTTCCAAATTTAACATCCAGGTCTTGAGAGGGGTCTGCTTGTGAGAACGCTAATCAGGCCCCAACGGCTGGGACAGGACCTACGTCTAGAGGCCGGAGAAGACAGACCGTCTCTTGCCAAGTCTGCCCGTCGAGCCCGACTCCCCTGGATCCCCCTGGGAACCCGACTCCTCCCTCACCACTGGCAACCCCTGCCTACAGGAACCCGCAAAGTAGCAAAGGGAGGACCCAATCCGGTCAACAGACAGAAAGCGGGGTCAACTCCGGCCTCTCCTACCTTCCCAATTTAACATCCAGGTCTTGAGAGGGATCTGCTTGTGAGCAGGAGAAAACAGACCGTCTCCCGCCAAGTTTGCCAGGCAATCAGTTCCCCTGGGAACCGGACTCCTCCCTCACCACTGGAAACCCCTACCTACAGAAACCCGTCGAGGCAAGTCTGCCTACGGAAATCCGCAGAGTGGCGAGGGGTGGACCCTATCCGGCCAACAGACGGAAAGCGGTCAACTTCGGTCTCTTTTGACAACCAACCAGACCCCAAGAGCTGGGAGAGGACTTAAGTCTAGAGGCCAAAGAAGACAGCCCATCCCTCGCCGAGTCTTCCCGGCGCTCTGTCTCCCTGTGAACTCAACTCCTCGCTAATCACGGGTTACCAACGGTTAGGGACTACTTTTAAATTTTGTCTTTTCTTCTTTTCTCGATTTGTTTAATTTGGTCTGTTGCTTAAATAAAAATTTTTTTTTGAGATACAGATTCAGAGGATTTTATTTAATAATTCACTAACAAAATTAAAATTTGCTCATTAATTCAATATAAAATAATAATATGTAATCTTTGGGTCATGGAGGAGCTAAGCAGAAGCCAAAAGTCATTTCTTCTGTTATTCATTATGTAAAATATACAATATCTTAAGCTAAAGCTGTTGTTCTTGTAGGAATCTTCAGCTCAGTCGNAAAATATAAATAAATTATTAAAAATTGTTCTAGTTTTCTTCTTTTCTGTTTCTGGTTTTTCCCTTCTCTTTTGGCATCTCACTTGGTTACCTGTTTGCTTACCATCCTGTTTTAATTCCCTTGTTTCCCACATACTAACTGTATAATACAGTTTTAAAAAGTGTGCTGGTGTTATAATATATTCACCATTTAGTTACAGCTGAAAACTCTGAGCCTTGCTCAATCAACTTTGAGCCCTATCTCAAATTCAGATAGAGCCTACCAACAACTCTCTTAGTAAAACTTTCAAATACCGCTCACAAGCCCCTTTCACTATACATGCGAATAATCGCTCTCAAACCTTCCTTTGTAACCTCATAGTTCTTATTACATCACAGATATTTTAATAATAATAATATATCTATATAGTATTTTATATAGTAAAATTGGACAATTTGTTGATCCCGTACTTCTAGAAAGAACAATCTAAATTTCAAATTTGAATCAACTTTTACTATTTTAATACACTCTACTGAAGTATCATCGATATTTACTGTTTTTTTTTTTTTTTTTTTTTTTTTTTTTTTTGCTGGGTTAGCCTCCCTTGCAACCACTTGGGGTCATTGGAGGGAGGGGCTATCTACAGGTTGCCACCCTTTTTTAAACACCCATGGCTCAGGACAAGCTTCTATATTATAAATAAAAGATTGACCTGGGCGGGATTTGAACCCGCGGCGTCAGGATTGCGAGACCCGTACGGATCCCCTGAGCTATCCCGGCGCCCCTATATTTACTGTCTATTTATATAAATTAAAAAAAAAAATTCAATTGTCGGCTTCGATTGTCAATAAGAACTTAAAATTTCATGATTCAAAGTGATTTGACTTCTACCAAAAGGGAACAATAAAACTCCTCTGACCTAAAACTTACTTCTTCCCTAACAAAGATAAAATTATTTTAAAATACACTTAATTCACGGATGATATTTTTGTAGAGAGTTTTTCCTTTACCCTTTTCAAAAAAATAGAAAAATGTGTTTCTCTCTAATGGCTGTGTATATGTAATATGTAGAACTTAAAAACGCTAAAACATTCATTGAATTCACTGACAAATATCATCTTGGCCAAGCACGAAACAAACTAGAATGTCTTACTTCTTACAAGGCATTTTCCTCTTAAATATCTCCTTTAAGCTAAAATAAGGCTTCAGGGACGGATTCAACCATCAGGGAATGCCAGAAGAACGAAGAGAATGACTGATGAAATCTATGGATATCGCTAAATTAACTTGCAGATCCCTGGAACAGAACGATCATTACCAATGGCTCTTGGAATATATGTCTCAGGGGTGTAACGTCACAAAAGATCCTTTATGAAGCTAGGAGAATAAGGGTTTGAAATAATCTCTGCATCTTTTGGTTCATTATTAATAGTCGTTGTTTGTCTAGCCTCACATCACCATTCTTATCAATTGCTTCGATGGCTTTGAACTTCCGAGATAGCATTTACCATTTCCCAATGCTTTTAGTTTTATTCTTTGAAATTCTGATGAATAACATGGCAAATATATTTCTGAAAATAAATTTGAGGCAAAACCTCTTCAGTAGTGAATGTCCTTTAGTATAGGCATATCATTTTTTTTTTTTAAAGCTGGGATGGTGTACTTACTTGAAGCTATAAGCGCAGTTGAAACTTAAGCAATTAATATCGATATTTAATAATATGGAAATATCTATATTAATCCATAATAATGGAACATGTCATTTAGTATAGAAATAAAGTCACGCCAGCATTTGATACTTCAGTAGTTAATTGAAAGATAGAACTTTGCACCATTCAAATTCTGCTTCATGCTATAGCTAATACGTTTGTTTTTATTTTGTTTTTTTTAATACAGAAGGGAAAAAAAAGAAGAAATTTGTTGGATTTATGTGAAGCTATCGCTTCAATTTAATTTAATGAAAATATAAAAACAATGGTAACATTAATTTTGATTGTGGAGCTCCAGTCTTTTATTTTATTTTTTTCATGGATTCTCCAGTCTTTTTGTTGTTTTCTTTTTATAGCTTTTTAAGTCGATCGTGTTCCACTTTGTCTTTGAGATGCTTTAGATGAGGATGGAGTGCCTGATGACAGGGGCGTGAAGAGAAATGGCTGCAAGAGGGATGGGACGCAGGGCAAGAGGAGCGTGTAGAGCGAGGGGAGCAGGAACAAGAGGAGCAGCGAGGACAGACCTTCTGTAGCGGTGTCCTGCAGCAGCCTGGTGGGCGGCAAAGTGTGCGGCTTTAGCGGCAGCAACCTCGGGGGTGTCAGCTGGGAGGCCGGCGGGGGCGGCGGGAGCAGCGTTCCAGGATGGGGCAGCGGGCTGGTTCCAGGATGGAGCAGAGTTCCAGGAGGGAGCGGCTGGCTGGTTCCAGGACTGAGCGGGTTGGTTCCAGGCAGGTGCAGGGGCTTGTGGGGATGGGCTACCGGCGTTAGCGAGGGCGGCCAAGTGAGCAGCCCTAGCGGCAGCTACCTCAGGAGTATCGGCAGGCACTCCAGGGTTGGCGTTCCAGCTGAAATACAAGAAGTTATTATGAAGAATATTATTTTATAATTGTATATTCAAATAATTTCTTACTTTTAAGATAATTTATATTTGTAAATATAAAAAAATTGTAATTGCCTTAATGTTCCTAAGCATTAGCCCCTAAATGATACCTGATAGCTAAATATTAAAAATGATTAACCATCATTATAACGTACGAGTAAATGAATTCTTTCAGCGACAGTTTTACTTTATCTCCTATATTTAGTGACATATCTTTAGTGATGAATAACATTTCATATCTATGAATTTTTTCTTTCATCGGATTAAGTTGGACTATTTCAGTTTCCATAAGAATTTATTAGTTTTATTATTTATTAATTTAAATGTTTTTTTATGTTGTAAGAAACCGAAGTAGAGAATGTTTTTATATGAGTGTGAATCTTTAAAATCATTTTAAGTTTTTAATAATTATTGTACTATATTGTAATGACTAATTTTGAAATGTCAATTTGAACTAGACAAGTCTACTTCAGGGACTAATATCTCATTATTCATTGGAATAATAATAACTTCCCTGATAACATCCCCTATTTTACAGATGTCGAACTTTCCATTGAATATTCCATCTGATTTGACTCAGTTAGCGACTGCTATCTAGTTATTACACAACAAAAGTTTTAAAATACATCCCTCGTTGTATCCTAAATATAGCAGTTTTGTTAAATGCCCCTTGTTCCAAACAGTTTGGGCTCAACTTATTTATACAAATAAAGTTATAGATATTTTTGGGACAGGAAAATCAATGGTAATTGTTCAGCACATGTTATATTATTTATGTGTAGAGGTTTAATAAGCAAATAGAAGTAATTTTGTAAATTTGTGGAATATATATTATATAATGAAATATGTATTAATAGTTGTGTGATACTTGAAGAAAATAATAAAAATATTATTATAAATTAACAAATATTTTTAATGGTTATATTAGAATTTTAGAATTTACCTATTTCAAATTCTGTGTTTATTGTTATTTTATCTAATTCTAAGCTGTTTTATTCTAATTTTTGTGAATAAAGCATATAAATAACTTCATAGTTACTTTGTGCATATGAAATATAGTAAGACAATAATTATCAGGTAAATAATCTAAAGGGTTATTATCACTACCAATGAATATAGAACTCTCATACCTTCTATTCTCCGTCTTCATTGGCTTCTGCAAACCATCTTCTGTTGGCGAGCGCTTTCGGACATTGTCCATCTTATGGCCGAATACATGTGTTCTGGAGTTGAATACAGACCGTGACAATGAACGTATATATTCGGCCAAGAAGATGGACAATGTCCGAAAGCGCTCGCCAACAGAAGATGGTTTGCAGAAACCAATGAAGACGGAGAATAGAAGGTATGAGAGTTCTATATTCATTGGTAGTGAAAATNGCAAACAAACACATTTACAAAAAACTTTCGAAACACTTAGGACACCTCAACAAAGGGGATTACAACTAATCCCTACCTCAACTTATACCTGGAATAATGGACGATGACCCTCAACTCGCACATGCAACATACCTGACCACCGACAAAAGTGACCCCTACAGCTACCTGACACAACTAACACACAGAAAAACACAGTTGAATACGGACCGTGACAGTGAACGTTTGTATTCGGCCAGAAGATGGACAGGTTCCGAAAGCGCTCGCCAACGGGAGATGTACAGAAACCAAGGAAGACGGAGAATATAAGGTATGAGAATTATTTTAAACTTTCAAAATACATCCGAAAGTAATTTACAAATTTATAATGCCTCGAAATATTTACCGATAAAAGGTTCCAATTTAAAATTTGCAAATACTCTTTTAGGGAAATTAATAGCTCAATAATTAAATTATACCACAAAGTTTTACTAATATTACGTTCTGTCAGTGCTGGAAAATTAATTATAATAATTAATGAATAATTATTTATGGCAAAATAAAAAAAAAAAATTTGTTGATTACGTTTCCGATGAAAATCTAATCCCTCATCTATAAGAATCATTATTAGCGGATTAAAGGTTGAATGTAATCTTCCGAACAACATTCTTCGAGGATTTATCGAGGGCTGGTTTGAATGATGGATAGCATGCTCCTCGTCGTGTAGGAGACAGCAAACACCAATTAATCACCATTTCCTCCAGACCGGGTTTCCTCAAGTAGAAGAAAAATAAATCCAAAAAAGACAAAAAGAAGAAACAGTTTTCACGTTTAACAAAAAACGTTATGCTTTTATGTCTTCATAATCATCTGCTGATTTATTATTGCAGATGTATTCGTTATATCTTGATAAGCTATTTACGACAAGTCAAGTCTCTAGGCTTTATACATACTACGACCATTTATATTTACGGCAAAAGTTATATTGTTATAAATTAATGTTTTTGACTATCTTAATTTTGTATAAATGTTTTAAGTAGTTTTTTTGAGGATGAATTAAAATTTTGGAATTTTGAATATTTGTATTATACTTCTTTAATAATATTTATGCGCAATGGAGAATTTAACATAATGTATTAAATAGTCTGTGAAATATCGTGGAATATTTACTGTAAACTTTGACTCGTTAACTCCCTTCTTACTCTTACATACATGGCAAAAAACGTCTTTTGGAACTGTTAATTTTAGAACAGAAGATTTCAATTGTAGGCTCATTAGTTCAGTTTTTTTAAAGGTTGTATTTATTTACTTTACACATAATCCAAGATTATAGAAGATGAAAAAAATATTTTATTTTACAATTCCTTAATAAATGTTTCCAGGTAAGAAAAAAGTTTAAGAAAAATTTCTAAGTGTTGTTTTTTTTTCTTTTTTTTTTTTGTGGTGTTATTGGAGGGAGGGGCTATCTACAGGTTGCCACCCTATTCTAAACACCCATGACTCAGGACAAGCTTCTATCTTATAAATAAAAGATTGACCTGGGCGGGATTTGAACCCGCGGCGTCAGGATTGCGAGACCCGTACGGATCCCCTGAGCTAGCCT
>KZ807055.1:661174-681719 GCA_000696205.2 Oncopeltus fasciatus
ATGTTCACGTAGGCTTCGTCGGTCGTCAGATGTATTTACCATTTCATCTTCCGGGTTGGACCGAGTCAAATTGTTGTTATTTGCCGAGCTTTCGCACATCATGTGATGGCTTCTTCAGGGCTGAAAAGAGAATGAAAGTTGGAAAAGAGAGATTTAAAAATTCAGGTGGTATATTTTAAATCTCTCTTATACAACTCTCATTCTCTTTTCAGCCCTGAAGAAGCCATCACATGATGTGCGAAAGCTCGGCAAATATCAAAAACTTGACACGGTCCAACCCGGAAGAAGAAACGGTAAATAGCATGTACATTGTTAAGGTTTTTGCTTATAACGTTTCTACTTACAGTAGATTAAAAAAAATATTATAAATAAATATATTAGAAGCTGTTCAGCATCCCCCCCCTCTCTTTGATATTTACTTCTTCATCTCGTTATTATTTTCGGCAAATATTGTATGTGATCAAATTTATGTCAAGTCTTTAGTGATCATGCTTCCTTTAAACAACCCTCGTGTAAAGAATTTTTTTAGTAAACCGTTTCTACATGTCAATACCATATTTGTGGAATACAATAAATACCGACGCAGTTGGTATATAATAGATCACAAAAATAATTTAGTAACCTAATGCAAGTAAATAGAATAAAAGATCGGTATATGTCTCTCCCGGTAGCGTAATTGGATAACGCGCTTTCCCGGTTAGCAGGAGATCGAGGAGCAAAATAATTATTTAATAAGAATTAATGGATTACGATGGAAGTATTTTTCGGGGTGAAGTATTTTATGTTTTTTATTTTCTCCAAAACCGGCTTAAAGAATTTATAATTGAAGTCAGGAAAAATCTTCAGGAATCATCTCTTAAAAAGAAGGTGAAGTGAAATGGAATCAATAACCAGGTTGAACTTAAATTATTATTATTTATAAGACGGTATAATATTATATTTAAAGAAATCTTACTGATGGCCTCAAGAAAGACTAATACAATTTCATTTCACGCATAGAAAAAAGTTCTTTTACTTAGAGGCCTTCATTTACTGAAAAAGAAAAAATCAATTTCTTGAACTCGAATTTGAAGTTTGTTTAAAAATATGAGGTCATTAATTGATAAATTGAACGTCCACTGATAACCACAAACGCAAATTTAGGAAGAGTCATAGATTTCTAGCTGTCATGACTCATGTGAGAGGTGAGTTGACTTTTCTTCACTAAATTGATCCAATATTTAGGGAGATTGCAAGAACTGGAACTTCAAAGCGTTGGATAGAGGAATCGACAAACAATTTGTTAGAATACATTATGTCGTACGTGATCAATAAACATAATTCAACGATTGACGGAAGCTTTCATTACCGATGAATATTTATTTATAATTTATTTTAGATATTTAATAAAAGTGTTAACAATATTCATTACTTATAAACTTCATACACTTCATTTATTTTACAAATTGTCAATTTATCAATACTCTCCCTCTCTCAAATGCCTTATAAAATTACTAATTGATAATTATTTTCTAATTATTCCTACAAGCAAAATTTAATAAATTCACAGTTATTAATATAAATTTTATGGAAAAAATACTGGGGATAAACATCGTGTTATACTTTTCAATTTTAGTAACTGTGGTACTTTCTGATCTTTAAACTAATTTATTTTTATTTTTAAGATTTTCATTTTTATACTGGTTAAAAAATATTATTTTGTTCTTGAAGTGTTATTTTATTACATTTTTTAATAAATTTGTTTCTGCTAATAATCTACTGAAATTCATTTAGATATCAGTCATTATTTTCTCAGATTAGTTTTAAAAACAAAATTATTTTATTATGTAAATTGGAGAATCCATTTTTAATTAATATTTTATCGTGCTTCTTCCCATTAGTTTTTATATGGTTAATTTTAAGTAAATATTATAATAGTTGTTAAATAATTTGTTCTGATATTGAAGAATGATCCATATCAATTGGTAATTATTTATGATTTTTCTTTGAAATGACAAACTTAATGTAAAGTCAAGTTTCATCAATGTACTATCATAAAATGTAATAAATTTGAGCATCAGTTATAAAGTAATAACTAATAACATAATGATTTTAATAGGAATATTTAAATAATTAAATTGAAATAAAATACCTTTTACATTAATAAGAAAATTAATAAATTTAAGAGTAATATAATTCCACTATTAGGTTATAATAGAATACATTTTCTAATAAATTTTTAAATATGTTAGAGCAATATGAAATTTGATATTGTTCTAGGTATAAATATTGTAAAATATTGATTATTATATTGATTGACTGTATTGGTTGTATGTTTGCCTTACCAGACTGTTCATGTTGGACCTCCTGCGGACTCGCTAGGACTGTGCTGACCTGGTAGAGCAATCGCAGGCTTTATATACGAAGAGCGGGGAACGGCATTGGTCCCCACTCTCGTGTTGGCCCGGCCGTTTGCGACAAACGGGGTATATTTCCGGGGGCTGAGGGGCAATTTCAGATTGTTTCTGAAATTACACTCCCTCCTGCATGGCTTTGTCATTTTTTGGATTTCAAAAAAAAAAAAAAAAAGAAGAAATTTACTTATAGTATTTAAAAGCTCATAAAATTAAATTTAGTTTTAAGTAAAATTTAAATATATATTTTTTAATAACGTTTTGATGAACATTATTAAATTTCCATAAGCGAAATGTGGATTTATAATTCAAAATATGGAATCACATTAGTTTTCATAATCATATCACAGAGTCATAAATATAATTTGCTCATTTATTTAGTCAATAAATGTTTTGAGACTTTTCTTTAAAAGAATATTGTTTATTATTTTTTTTAAATGTGCGATTAAAATACACATAACACACACACACACACATAAATAAATATATGTTATGATACACATGTTTTTAGTTTGTGTGTCCTTAATGAATGTCTCTTAAATAAATCAAAATGGAAGAAATATGAATTTACTCAAAAGTTCCGTAATATCAAGTGCTAAAATTTATATTTAAACACAATTTGACGCATTTCTATAAAACTGACTACAAATTGTTTTTATGACTGAGATATTAATGCTCTATCGGATGTAATTTTATACGAATGTTGAAAACAATAAAATACTAACTAAAAATACTTTTAGATAATTTCGTCAATAAGATAAGGGACTTCTAAGCCGGAAACTTGCCTTAATGTGAATATTAAAATTTGTTTTCTGTTTTTTCACTCATCTTTCATTTAAAAGTTGTATAACTCGTTCAATTATTGACAAAAAAAAAAAAGTTACCAAGGGATTTATCTGAACACAAATTTTTAAGCGACAGTTTTAAATATCCATGTTATTGACAATTCGCTTTGTTAAAGCAGGTTGACAAACATTAACTAATAGATTTATTAGATGTTTCTTTAGTTGAGGTTCGGTCAAGGTAGATCCAAAAATATACAAATTTTTAAAAAATGTGTATTTTTTAAATTATCTGCCAATGTTTCGGGTTAAATTATAAGCCATCTTCAGAGCTGTTTAAATATATTGTGTCATAAGTATACAAATAAAAAAACTTTAATGATTTACAATATTATAATATATATTTGCCATAACTAAATGTAATGTAATATCAAGAGTATGAATGTAGTAAACCATGAAGAAAAATTCAAAATGCAAAAAAAAAACCTCTAAAAAAAAAATTAACCACTCTTACCTATCATGAAGGCGAGAGGGGATGTCCTGTCCCTAACATCACATTTTCATGACTGATAGGAACGGTTTTGAAGAAAAAAAATTTTTTTTTTAGAAGGACACTGTGGGTGGGTGGTGGAAGGGTAGGGTGAGATGTAAGAGGCAGTAAGTACAAAGGGAGAGTGGCCTGCTTCAAAAGGGGCTATAAAAGAAAAAGGAAGGGTATTATTGCGGATAAGTAACTTTTGTAACTTGGAAAAATGTTTGACAGGTTTATTTTGAAGGAAGGCTAATGGTTTTTCAGAATGTTGAAAATATAAACGTTTGAAAAAATACCTTCCAAGTTTGGGTAACTTTTTTTTTCCCCCTCTATTTACTAGATCTTTCATAATATTATCTATGAAATTACTTATTGTGCNCTCTACTAAAGGCAATTGGAAATATATATGGTTGACTTGTTATTGCATTTAACTACTGAGCGGGGAGTCTTTAATTCAATACTTACAGGGCACATTTAAATTTGACTTTATGTGCTTTTGTTTATGACCCAAAGAATTCGTGATTTGCTCCTGGAAAACACCAACCCCTAATTGACTGCTTTTAATTGAATGGGCAGTAAATGAAGAGACGCTGAGAACAATGTGCTGACCACAGCCCTCTCTGTTTGCTTATTATTATTAATCATAGGCCAACATAATTTTACCCCGTGGGCCTCAAAATGAGAATTTTTATTGTTTATTCTCATGCAATTCTCTTTTTTGGTTAATTTATTATATGTTATATATTTTTAAAATATGTTATCTTTTATAGTACTTCATGGAAAACGTCATTTTCGTTAAGCGAATTTAAATATTTTTGTCCTGTTCTAAAACAATTTTTCTTGTTTTTAAAACATTCTGATGAAAAATAAATAAATATGAGGACAAATTTAATTGCCTTTCATATAAGCTGGGTTCGCAAAATGTTAACTATTCAGTGGGCCGTTTGAAATTTTATATTCCGTTTTGCACTAGCCAGGGTAGTTATATAAATAAATCAAATTGAAATTTTTTTTCGGAGATATTTCTAGCCCTTCGGCTTTGAGGAGTGAGGGGAAATTTATAAATTAAATTTTCTTAAAAAACAAAAAGCATATTACCTTATCTTCATAAATGCCCCTTTTTATTTTTATCGAAAAATAAGTAATTTTCACTCACAAAAAATGTTATGTTTTATTCGAAGCAGAACATATTGTTATATTTTGAAGCTATCAACGTTTATTTTATTTCTTCCCATTATTTTTATTTTATTTTATTTTGACCACTGTGCTTGGAGGCAAGTAATTTATACAAACATTTATTGAATATTTTTCAGTTTTATACTTTTTGAATATGAAATTTTCATGTATAATAGGTTATTGTTTTCACTACTAGAAAATGAGCAATATATTTCATTCTACTTAAATATTTTTTAGTACTTAGTCGACAACTATTGAAAACACATAAATTCTGAATTACACAACTTTAAACAACAACAACAACAACACACACACACACACACACACACACACACACACACACACACACACACACACACAAACACACACACACATACATATTAATCAGTATTCCAGACAAACTGTGAAAATTATGCAAACAGAGTTCTCATGGATAGTCCTGGATTTCTGGAACAGGGAGGATACATATTGCAGAACGAGTGAACNATGTATATTTTTATTTGATAATTAAATGTGCAAATAAATGTATCATAATGTAGATTTTTTAAAAATATTATGTCATGTGTTCATAAAGGCCTAAATATCAATTATTCTTATTAATAGGGTATTTAATTACTTAAATATCTCTTCGCTTGATATATAAGAGTTAAATTTATTTAACTGAAACTTATTTATTGAAATATAAGAAATAAGAGGGGAGTAAAAATGCATTATGAATTAGTATTTAATCTTGCAATAATTTGTTAATTTCAAACTTATTAGTTAATCGTGCTGACTTAGGTAATAATCTTGTCAATATTATGTCAAATAATAATAAATTTAGTCGAAATGGTACTATTTTTAAAATAAAGTTATGAATTCTTTTGTATGCGGAATTGAAGCATTAATAATAGTGTAATACAATGCTGCTATTATTTATTTAATGAAAATATATTGGGGTAAATCTGAAAAGATTATATGATAATAAAAAATGTTATAAATATAATACTCGCAGATTTAAATAAATAATTCTTAAATAAATGTGAAATGATAGGTTCAAAATATTTTTATCTGTGATAGCCACCTTAGATTTATTATTATTTATCTAAAACCATAAATAGTTAATATATATTTTAGGACTCCTATGCTTTATTAAAAATATTTCAGATTTATTACTATCATATGAAAACAGCCCAAAATTATTTTACGTCTCAACTGACTTCAATATGTTTTTTGTAAACCAAGTTAGTAAAATAAAATGTAATTATTTACTATCGGCTAATAGCTGTCTATTTTTAATTAGTTGATCAGTAGATTTAATATGTGTCAGATTGATCTTATATATAGCATAGTAGGTGTTTGATCCTACAACGAATATATTTAGAATTTAGAAAAACATTTGATTTTTTGCATTGAAAATATAAGAAATTACATTAGATTTATTTAATACTGTGAGTCACCCACTTCATGGTAAGAATCTCCATTTTATTCGTTTTTATGTAGACAAAATTTCAGACTTATATTTATAATGTAGAGTAAACATCTCATTTTTTAGGTTAGTTTGAAGGAATTTATCTATTGTTGTTGTTCATCTTTTTTAAACCTTACTTTGATATATTATCCCGTACTATATGACTATAGTTCATATATGTGAGTTTATTTTTCTAATCAAATTTTACTTTAATTACCGTTAAAGGCTAAAAAAAAGACTAGGTAAAAAAAAATGTTTTCGATACAGACTGGAAGAACGAAACAGAACAAAATTCACTTATCAGAGGAGATTTATTAGAACGACAAATTTATATTTAGCTTGCCGATCGTTAAATACCCAATTAGTTGCGTGAAATGAAATTTGGCAAGGCTCTTAAATAATAAATTAAGGTCTGAGTTTTTTATTGAGACTGTTACGAGGGGGTGATAACATTCTCAGTTTAAACAGTTCTTGAGTGATGGGTATTTTGTTTTCTATTTTAAAACATATGTATGTCATTTTAAAATATACATGTTTAATTTTGGACTAGTTACCTAAAGGGCTCGATATGTAGGAATCTAAATTCAATAAAACTGAAATAATTGATACAATCGGTTTTTGAGTATTATTTTTGATAATGTCAGCTCTTCAATAGAGAGTAAATTTAAAGTTTATGTAAACCCATATTTTGATAGTACAAATTAAAATTGAAAAGTCATATTTTAAAAATTATTACATATTTTATGTAAAATTGTGTAATATAATTTTTTGCTATTTATATGAGCCTTGTCACTCTCAGTAATATGTATCAATCCCTCAAGTATTTGAAGGATTCTCTGAAATCATCTTATGCTAAACTTTCGTTTCCTCAAAGTTTAAAATACACCACCTCTTAGGTCAGAAGTAATTGAGATTGGGTCATAATAGCACGTCTGGATATAGGCGCTACCCTTCGTATTCCTTCCTTTGGCATTTATTTCTTCTTCCAATATTATAGGTTCTGAAGATAAAGCTTATTCTGTTTCGGTACACTTCAATTGTGCATACAGCTAGTTATATTTAAATCAAGAAATTTCTTTGTAAAATTGGGTTTAAATATCGAATCATAACTTACAGTTAGTTAATAAACTATGTTATACTTCTCTA
The DNA here is from genome assembly GCA_000696205.2 of Oncopeltus fasciatus. Lineage (NCBI taxonomy): Eukaryota > Metazoa > Arthropoda > Insecta > Hemiptera > Lygaeidae > Oncopeltus > Oncopeltus fasciatus. The sequence goes on from KZ807055.1 coordinate 668,654, forward strand.
CATAAAAACATTGGTATACGCTATGACGCCATGTACCTCTTCATTCTTTGGTCTTAGGTGTTGATACGATGTCAATTGGTGTATTTAAGTCAAGTTTTACAAAATATCCTTGAAATTTGAGCGGATGAAGACCTTTTGTGGTACAGAAAACAGTTTTTGGACAATTGTTGATTTGGATTAAGGAAACAATTCTCTACTAAAGGCAATTGGAAAATTAAGTCAGGGTCATTACTTCTCAGCTACGCAATAAAACTATTACCCCACAATAAAATTATTTGATTCTGATAGTAAACAGTCATATTTGTGAATAATTGACCAAGTCATTTTTAAGCCCGTTTATATGTATATTAGAACAATTTATCACTTGAATTGTCACTAATAAGTTAGCGTTTTAAGTAAACCCCTACTGACATGCGAAAAAATTCACATGAATTTGTTCTTGGGATTCTAATAATCACTTTTGAGTTATGTGCCGATTCTTTTTCGTTTTATTGTCATATTTTCTAATATTTAAACATTTTAGGCAATCCCTTGATTGTTTAATCTCGGTAAAAAAACAGCCCACATCATATATGTATAATTTAAATGAATTGTGTTTAACTTCTTTTAAACAAAATAATATTTTATATANGTTACATATATATCTCACTGCATACTGCAATGTATAGTATGCACTGAACAAATGAACCAATCCCCTTATAGCAAAGTTAAGGAATATATATATATATATATTCCGTAATATATAATATATAAAAGCAAACTTCGGGATGGAATAATAGCTAGGACACACTTATTTATGAGTTTTATGTGGGAACTTGATTGAATATTCATAAAATCACTTATTTTACTTAAACAATTTATATTTATATATTGAGCTTAAAAATAAATTTAACAAGTATAAACTTATTTAATATCACTGTGTCTTTTAAGAGTTAAACAAACTGCCTATTTTGAAATTTAAATAAAATTAGTTAATGTTAGAGGGCTGATATTAGATTTTTCATTGTGATACACCAAATTTATTGAAAAAAAAAATTGAAAGACTGCAAATTATTCCAAAACAATTTACTTTCCTACTCAAAATAAACTTGTGCATTATTAGTTTGGGAAATTATACAAAATAAAAATAATAATATAATTTCGAGAATAATATTTTATAGGTAAAATCATTAAAGTGTCAAAAAAAAAACTATAGTTAAAAAAGATACAGTTTTGTCAAGAGTAAAATCTCGTGGTTCATGGATATAGCTCGGTCATAATTAAAACTTATTAAGTTTTTTTTTTTTTTTTAATTAAGTGTTAGCCTCCCTTTCAACCACTTAGGGTCATGGAGGAAGGGGCTATCTACAGGTTGCCATACCATTCTAAACGATCGTGGCTCAGGACAAGCTTTTAATTATAAATAAAAGATTGACCAGGGAGGGATTTGAACCCTCGGCGTCAGGATTGTGAGACCCCAACGGATCCCTTGAGCTATCCTGGCGCCCCCTAATTAAGTTTGAACCAGTTTTGAACATTTGATCCAGGTGGCATCACATCCCCCCTCGCCTTCATGATAGCACTGCAGATGGCTTATAGTATAAGCCAGAACCCCAACTGATGATAAAAAGTATATCTTTGACCGAATCATAATAGAAATTCTCTACGAAGAAAACTATTTAAGAATTTAAACTCATAATTACCTCTCTAGACAGTTCTGAAGACCTTTATATTTATATTATGTTATGGATGAGCGCTGTCTATGTTAAATTTGAGATTTTAAATATTGCGAAATTTAGTTTAGCAATTTATTTTTATACAGTTGCTGTAAGATGTCATCCATGAATAAAATATGTTAGAATTAGAAATACGTTTAGAATCATTAAATTAACTTAAGCACTATCCATCCTAAAACAATCTAATTTTTGTATTCGGATTTGTTTATATGGCACAAATAAGGAACATCCATTTGGCTCTCAGAGGTTTTCTTTAAATTTTCAATACTTGATTCAACCCCCTTAACAAACGATACTGAAAGAAAAGATGTTTGACACACAATAAATTTGTTTTTGGATTAGAAAAATCCTTAAAAAAAATGTATTACAAAAGTTGGTTAATCTGTTTCCGATTGATACGACATACCGCGGAATAACTTCTTTTTTTTTTCAATTCATAACATCTTTGTGACGCATTCTAAAGTTGATTCTTATGTGGATATTCGATTTCTTTTTATGTTGAACGTAATTCTCAATTTTTTATGTATGTTTTTTTTAGAACATTTAAAATTGTTACCGATACTTAAAAATTGATTTTTGATGCCGTTGCAAGTCTTCAGAAATATGACTATTTTTAAACAGTTTTCCAGGGGAGTTTTAGCCGGCCTTGAATGAAAGACTCATTCGGAAGTAGCCTTCAAATGTCACTCATAATTACCCTTGGCATTGATCAATCTACAGCCGTAGTACTTGGCTAAGCTTTCTCTTTATCAACCATGACTTAGATTCGACTAATATCCTCTCCTACACTCAGTTATTCCTGTTATTTTTACAGATTAGCCCCACGACTTATCAAGCATCATTGTCCTATATCTGATAAGTTACAGGAAGCACAGATATATTTCCCAGGAATATCTAAAAACAGAAGATCAAGATCCCACGAGAAAGGACTTATATCCAAGGAAGTGTATTCCATCTCTCTTTCAGGAGTATATAAATAAGAATTAACTACTGAAATGGTCTAAGAAATCCAACAGAATAATTAAGGTAAGTTATTATATTTTCAAATTCACTTTTTAATATTTGATTTTATCGGAGTGTTATTTAAATTATATAAAAAACAGACCCTAGAATTGGAGTTACCAATTCGCTGCAGGAAATTACAGAGTACAATATAAAACATTAAATAGATTTCATTAATTTCAGAGTTAATTTTACTTTATATTCGGCAGAAAATGACTTCAAAATGATCAACAAACTTTTAACCCTCTCAAAATATCCACGGCTCCAACTAATAATTCTAAATTGTTTTAATTTTATTGAATTATTTGTTTGAGATTGGTGTATAATATACATAATGCTATCAAATATTCTTAGATATTAACAAGCTTATATTATTGAAGCTGTGAAAATCATAATTGCAATATAATAATTATCTCTCTCTTTCTTTCTCTCTCTCTCTCACTCTCTCTCTCTCTCTCTCTCTATATATATATATATANATATATATATACGTGTGTGTGTGCGTGTGTGTGTATATATGCACACATACATATCTGAACACATTTGAGCTGATTTAAAAATAAAGAAACCAAATCCGATATTTAAGTATTCTTAGAAATAGTTGATTGATTTCATTAATGGCTGAAATCAATTGGACAGAAGAGGTATTATAAGAATATCAAGATTACTAAATATTTTTGTGATTGTTTGTTATAAAAAAAAGGATTATGCATATTTTTAAAGAGAGTTGGATGGATTCTTTAACTTTTTAAAAAATAAACCAAATTCACTATATTTTTTTTCTAAATTATGATCACAAACCGTTGAATGAACTCATTTTAGAAGAAATCGTATGAAGAATAAAGGTTTGTATGTATAGATATGTATAACATTCCATGCATCAAATTTGTTTTTAAAAATTCCATTCTCTTTAATTTATTTCCCGAATGCTTATAAAGAAGGTATATAAGAATTATTGGCATTGAAAAGGTTGGATCGCTCTCCACTCTGCACAATTGAACGAATCATTTCGAAAGTTATCTTGCGTTTTACATACAATGTTCTCTTGTTTTTTATGATAAACATAGTCATTTACTCTTATCTGTCTCCCTCGCTAAAGAAAGAGCAGGTCTTTAGCGGAATTTGTATGGTAATGTTAAATATTATTCGGATTGTAATTAAATAAAAATTTTAACAATTAACCAAGTGAATTTATTGGACAAGGAGAACAGGTGATGTTTGCCTGAGGGGTAATTACGAGGACAAATCGGGAATAAATAATACATTTTAATCATTAATGTGGGGGGAGGGGAAAGGTTTTTTTAATTTAATTATATTAAATATCATTGTAATTATTTCTATTTAATTATTATTTTCTGCTAGAGACGTTTAAAAATATTATTCTGAGAAAGTTGCAATCGTCCTCACCGCCTTTCTGGCTCATTTGACATGCATTCTGTTTTCATTCTTAAATCCAATTTTTTATGTTATTGTTAGTTCAGGTTCTAGTATTTAATCCGCTTTATTAAAATCATTAAGAATGCTGTGTTTGAATGTGTGAATCTTTTAGTTTTTGAAATTTTAATGAGGCAAAAAACGTGTTTTTATTTGTTAGATTAAAATAACAAAAATCAAATGTGTTATTAAATTCATATTTTTTTTTATGAATCAAATTTTGTATAATGAATCCATTAAGTTATGATTTATAAGTCTTAAATATTCTTGAGGCCATTTTATGTATTTTTTTTTTTTTTTTTCAGAATGGAAGTAAATATTGATATTGAACTGGGAAAAACATTCAAACAGATAAGTTGGATTGAGGATAAGTTGATAATTACAGACCCCACATACGCTTGATGTAAACAATTAAAATAAATTACATTGCAAAAACCAATTTTGACTTTAGTTTCCCTGGGAGGCGGGGTCTCCCACGCCCGATTACGCCGACCTAATGTTCAAAGGAGCACGTGTAGCGGGGGCGGCTGGCACTTGCAGAGATTTACAAATGAAGAAACTCAGCTTCCAGCTTCAACCAGTCATTTTTAACGAGGGAATTGTCGAAGCTGCTTGAGTCGGGCTAATCGGCTCTCTTGAACCTAATTCCTAAGTATCTTAATTAAATTAAATCATAAAAATAAATAACTTGACTTAATATACACAAATAATAATTCGAAAATTAATTACAAAAGGTTTTCAGCAGCTTAATCATCTTAAATTTAGAGACACAATAATTTTATTGCAAAGGTAATGTAATAACCAACTAATACGCAAAGCATTAAACATAGTGGTCATTTTTTTTATCGCTTTAAGCATAGTTTTTTTTTTTTTTTTTGTAGAATTTTCCATATTTTGGGCAATTTTAAACTTTAAATTTTTTAGCTGAGTGATAAGGCTTGGGCTTATCGATAAATTTTAAACGTAAATAAATGCAAAACTGTGCCTTGTATTTTCAAGGTTTGATTACAGTTTATGATAGGTCCCGCTGAAGGATTTTTTATTGAAAATAATGCTAATTTTTTAAAATATGGATGAGTGGGAGTGGGCACCACTGGCTTGATTTCAGGTTTGGAGCGGTTCCCAAAGTCTTTAATTTGAATGTAGTTCATAGTTTAACAATAAATACCAAAAAGAGTTTAACAGGAGCAGGCTTGAATATTAAAATGTGTGAAGGCGTAAATGTCTGACATTCTTTAGATAGATGAAACCCGTCAGTCTACTGGCAACGACTCATAACATTGACCAAATTGACTCTTTGAAAACATCAAATTTTCCGAGGTAGAAGGGATTGAGAGCAGGACAAAGTAATCTAATTTTGAAATCCGCGCGCGCGCACACACAGACACACACACTAACAGTCATGACTTACTCCCATAAAATGTTATGCCAAGAATACTGGATAGATCGGTTTACAATATTTGTATTGGAAGATTCAATGAGTGTCTCAGGGGGCTATATGTAACCTCAAGTAATATAGCGCGATTGTTGGTATGCAAAGAGATATTGGTAGAACCTGGAGATGAATATGTAGGGTATATGTAGTGCTTCAGTCTGGATCTGACAAGAAGAGCACTCCATCGGGGGTGGTATGAGAGATGTATTGTGTAGTTCCTAATGCACAACCTTGACATGTTCGTCAAATTTGTCCTGATGAGTGTAACGTCATGTAAGAGTATGTCTAATAATGTTTCGCGTATATGTATATATATATATATATCCTCTCCTACACATTTCTTCTAAATTTTCCCTTTTCCTCCTGTTTTCTTAAACAACCCTACTAACAACAAAAACAAATAGAAAGAAGGCAAAGAGATGAAGATGTTCAGATGGACNTATATATATATATGTAATATTGCAAAATAAGAGATCATGTGTGGTCAACAAATTAAAATATATGGTGTTCAATCAGAGACAACAAATTAAGCCAGATAAAATCTAATCCGAGGGTATAGTCCAGTTTCATGTCTACTGACCGTAAGAGAGAAGTGGCATTAGCCAGACTAAGAATAAGACACACAAGACTTACTCTGGGCTATATAATGGCAAAGGATAACCCACCCATTTGTGAGGTTTGTGGACAACTTCTTACCATCAAACATATTTACAGAGTGCCTAAAATATAAAGAAACAAGGAAAAAATATAACTTAAATGGGACTCTAGACGAAATTCCATTGTATGACGATAAAGTCATCGACTCTGTAATGAACTTTCTAAAAGAGGGCAGGCTAATAAATCTTATCTAGATGCATTTTCAGTATGATTCTTATCCATTCTCTCTCATTTTTTTCTTTCTTATAAATTTTATAGTTTTCTACTACAAGGAAATTACTATGTCCATCTATATAATAACTATTCGCATTAACAATACATTATACCTAACCATGACCTATTGCTGAGAAATTCTTCTTCTTAAAAATATATTTCCGCTTCTAAAAATATTTCCCTGGCGTTAATGACCAATGGTTGACACGCCATTAAAAAAAAAAAAAATCAATTGTGGTCCATCTGAGTTAAGAAACGCTTGTTTTATACGAAATAATTACTAGAAAAGTATCTGTTAGATGATTTATTATTATATTATATTATGATTTTTTAAAATTTTTTTTAGGACGAAGGAAATACTTAGTTAATAATAACATCTATTATTAAAATAAAATATTGCTAAGAAATTCTTCTTCTTAAAAATATATTTCCGCTTCTAAAAATATATCCCTGGCGTTAATGACCAATGGTTGACACGCCATTAAAAAAAAAAAAAATCAATTGTGGTCCATCTGAGTTAAGAAACGCTTGTTTTATACGAAATAATTACTAGAAAAGTATCTGTTAGATGATTTATTATTATATTATATTATGATTTTTTAAAATTTTTTTTAGGACGAAGGAAATACTTAGTTAATAATAACATCTATTATTAAAATAAAATATTNAAAAATGTCATTTGTGGTCCATCTGAGTTTAGAAATGCTTGTTTTATACAAAATAATTACTAGAAAAGTATCTGATGATTTATTATTATATCATATTATGATTTTTTTTAAATTTCTTTTTAGGATGAAGGAAATACTTAGTTAATAATAAGATCTATTATTAAAATAAAATTCGTCACTGATAATTTTATAAAGAAAATATAAATCGATGTGTTATTTTCAGGGAAGATTTAAGTGGTGGATGATGTAGGAGGCCGTGGTGCTGACATAAGGAAATGGCGGGAGAGCACTCTTGAAGTGAGAGGCACGCCGCGCAGATCTGCCGGCGGATCGGGTGTCGCTCAGACTGAGAGCACTTAAGGGCGATCCCTCTGTTTGCCATCGAGTGTCTGTCTTAAATAGGCCCTTCAGGGGGGAGTCCTGTGTGCATTCCATTGGCTCTCACTTCACGGGGGAAAGTAGATGAGGCTGTGTGCCGAGCGCACTGAGGTCCTCCACGCATGAGCAGCGCGAGACAGCCGGTTTCAGCAGGAATATACTTTGTTTCATTAAGGCGAATCTTGGGAAGATTTCAGTTAGTAACTTCATCTTACAAGCTTCAGAAGGCATTGATAGAACTAAGTAAGACAGGTGAGGGTATGTTCATCATTTGTAGTTGCATTCTTTAATATCTTCCTTACATGCTTCTTCTGCCAAAATGTTTTTTTTTTTAACTTTTATTTATTTATTACATTCTGTTAAATTAAAACATTTTGTAATTTGATCACCACAATGAATTAAATAAAAAAAGACTTTCAATGTCAATAACATAAAGAGAGGAGGTGACCAATGACACTACTCTCAAATTATTTACAGATTATGTCCCCAGGAGGTCACTGGGCCATCTTCGTTTGAGTCGGCGGGGAGGGTTTTAGAGGATGGAGTTGGAAGACATGGTCTGTTCTAGTGGATTAGGATGGTATGGCAGTTTACTGTGGAAAAGGGTGAAGCGGGAAGAAATGAAGCCTTGAACAAAAGGGCTATTAAGATCGTGGTGAAGGGATGATTCGGATACATAATAGGGAGCATTTGCAATTATTCTCAGGGTTTTGGATTGAAAGGACTGGATTCTTTGGATGTTGGAAGGCTTGGCGGCACCCCAGATTTCTACTCCGTAAGTCCAGATTGTTCGTAAGGTTTTGTAGGGTGTCAGTTTGTTCTCTATCGTAAGATTGGACTTCTTATTTATGAGTCTGTATAGAAGTCCATATCGCCGATTGATTTCTTGCCTTTTAATTTTAGTATGTTCCCCCCATGTAAGTCGTAAGTCAAGATGGAGCCCAAGGTAACGAACAGAATTTAAATGTGGCAAAGGAATGTTGTTAAATTTCAGAATTTCAGGGAAGTATTTCTTCCACAGTTGGAAATTAATTTGAAAGACTTTTTCTTCATTGATTTTTATTCTCCATTTGCTACACCATTGTTTGATTTTTCGAGGTGATCTTGTAGGTTTTTATAAGCAGTTTTATGATCGGAATGGGAGGATAGGATAGCTTTGTCGTCCGAAAATAGGGCTAAGAGGGTACTTGGATGGGTAGGGATGTCAGCAGTGTACAGGATAAATAGGATAGGTCCTAGCACACTACCTTGAGGAACTCCCGCTTCCACTTGGTAGAAATCGGAGTAATCTAATCCTTGCTTGGTTGGATAAGTAAGACTTAAGGATAAGGTAAGTGTTACTAGGAGTATAGATTTTAGTTTAAAAAGAATACCACTGTGCCTGACTCTATCAAATGCTTGCTGCCAAAATGTATATTAAGATTTTACGAAATTTCACTTAACATCCAAATTTTTCTCTCTCTCTCTCTCTCTCTCTCTCTATCTCTCTCTCTCTCTCTCTCTCTCTCTCTCTCNAGAGAGAGAGTGAGAGAGAGAGAGAGACTCACACACTTATAAAATATAAAACCTAATTCTGTGTATAGGCTTTTCACTGCGATTCCTTTAAATAGTCAATTTTTTATTGCACTTTTTTATATAACCTTTATTTACATATTACATTCTGTTAAAAATAAATAAAAACATTTTTTAATTTGAATACAATGAACTATAGAAAAAAATGACAATTATGAAAGTCACATGAGGAGAGAAGGTGACCACACAACACACACTTATTCTCAAATATACTAAAAATGTAATATAATGCGTGTAGAGCATACGTTTTCTAATTATTTTAATAAGAATTTAAAATTTTTTTTTTCTATACCTCTTTATTTCAGCCGTTAACACACTCATCAAACAGTTTGACAAGAACGAATACTAAATTTGACCTATTATTCTGTTTAAAACACGAGAAATTTCATCGTATCTAAATGTGTCTCAAACGTAAACTATATTTCATTAGGTATTTTGCTGTGGAGTTTCAGCTAATTCAAGGCTGCTGGCTGTGGTGAAAAAGCAGGCGATGGGCTCTATTTAAGCGGAGTAGACTATATAGAGTATAAGAACTGCTACCGGGAATATAGACGCCCACAGCTAGGGTTCACTCACGTTTAATCGACTCTAAGTGACTTTGAATAAGCTCCTTATAGAGAGATATTCTCACCACCTCATCTTCCTACGCTCTATCGATCTTCTCATAGAGTACACTATGCTCATTAGTGGGCACTTCTGGAGCTAACGGCAAAAGCGCACTTTTTATATATATTCTATGCTTTCTTAAGCTCAAATATTTCAAAGATATTTTTACTAATTTTTAGAAGTGCAATTTAAAACTGAATGAGAGGCACCAGGATAGCTCAGAGGACCCGTTCGGGTCCTGCGCTTCTGACGCGATTACTATATGTAAAACTTAGTATTAATATGAATTTTACAAAACTGCAAAAATCTATACTGCAAAAGCAATAAAAACAAGAATAACAATCTTTTACTTTATAGCAAAATTTAAGTCAGTGCGTAATAACCGTGCTGTTTATCACCCAAGAACCTGACCATTTCCTATCCTAGTTACATTAGATCTCTTTAATAACACTGAACAACAAAGTTTTTGTTTCGGGGTTGAAATTAGCTGATTTTAATGTATTTCCACGTGTTAAAACCGAAAATGACCATACAAATTATATATTAGCTCTTGTTTTCAAGATATAGTATCATTCTATTATATATATATTGAGTTTTCAACAAATGAAATATTTCATCACCAACAGTTGGTACACATGTTTGTTTACATAACACCCCTCTCATCAGCTGTTCATAAGTAGTAAACATAACCTTTGCGAGTTTGTCAATTGTACGCACGTGGTTGCTATTGAAATTATCGTGTGAAGTTGATTTTTAAATTAATTTAAGTGCTGATCTGAAATGCCTCGAAAGTGTGTGAATTCTGTCGATAGCTTTTGCTATATATGTGGTGAAATAACATTTAAGGCTCAGAAACGTAAAATGTCACCTATCATTAAGACTGCCTATGAACATTATTTTGGTGTAAAAGTTGGGGACCAAGATAAATCATGGGCTCCTCATATATGTTGTAATTCTTGTTCCGTCATATTGCGAGAGTGGCTGAAAAATAACAAGCGGGGAATGGCTTTTGCAGTACCTATGGTTTGGCGTGAGCCTACCAATCATACAGACGACTGTTATTTCTGCTTAACTCCTCCCATTAAGCAAGGTTTATCTATGAAGAAAAGAGGAACGGTGAAATACCCTAATCTCCCATCTGCTCTCCGGCCTGTACCACACTCAGATAATTTGCCAGTCCCTTCTCCACCCCAAAACTATGAAATTTTAGAGAAAAGTGATGAAGTCTGTTTACAAGAAGCAACCCATCCTTCTACATCCTATGACCCTGATTTTGATGTAAGCGATAGGTCTAGTGATCCGCACAGAATTAGTCAAGCAGAGTTGAGTGACCTTATAAGAGATCTTGGCTTGTCTAAGGAAAAGGCTAAGCTGTTAGGGTCAAGACTACAACAGTGGAATCTTCTAAAACATGATGTGATAAACATCATTGGTTAAAGAGCTTCTTCAAGCTTACCACCAACTTGGATGCAACATGTCCTTAAAAATTCATTTTCTTCACTCTCATCTTAATTTCTTCCCACAAAACTGTGGAGCTGTGAGTGACGAACATGGAGAAAGATTCCATCAAGACATTGCCTTAATAGAACAGAGATATCAGGGCCGTTGGAATGAAGCAATGCTTGCAGACTACTGCTGGTCTGTGTGTAGGGATGCTCCAGAAGTGTTTGATAAAAGACAAGCTAAACGACAGCGATCTTACAATACATCGGATTGACTTAATTGAAATTTAGTGGTACAAACCTCTTTTATTTGTCAAAACACTAAGAATAATGTTTTTTTTAATCAATTTTGTACTTAAAATATTCTAAAAGAAACATAACAATATTGTTTTTTGTACTACTCTTTAAGATTAAGTGCTGTATATCTCAAAAACCAGAGCTAATACAAATTTTTCAATGTTATTTTCGTTTTTATCACCCCAAAATTAGTAGAAATAGACTAATTTAGTGTAGGAAACATTCAAAAAATATTTTTTTGTTGTGCAGTGTAATTGTTAAATACAAGCCGTTCAAATTATTGATTTATTTTAAGATTTCAGTATTTTTTTCTTAATATATCACTTTAGGATAGTTGTTAATAGTTCGCACTCTAAAGGAGCTGATAGAGTGGATTCGTTTCTCTAATACTACTACTAACATGCGAGAAATGGAAGTGTAGGAGTGATTTATGAAAAACTAAAACGGTGATTTTTCTCTTGTGGGGAGATATAGGTTCACCACATTGGTGGAGGTTCGCATGCTAATAGGCCGACACTCGCTCCCCGTATCACCATAAGTCAAACTGAAGGTCTCAGTCTCGCTGTCAATAACCATTTCATCTTTCATATTTATCCCTGTCCTTATGATCTCTACGTCTTCATGTAATAACGTGTCTGACAGTGATGTCTCTCTGTATTGACTCTAGTGCCTTTTTCCCCTATAGCAGATTTCCCATGAGGAAATCAAACTATTCACGTCGATAGTATAACATGTTTAAAACAATGAAACAAATTTCAGTAGTTTATCTTCTTTTGGAAACCGTTGGATAAGTTCGTTAATAATTGAAGTCGGTCTGAGGAGACGGGCGTTTTCAAGCAAGAACCAAAATTTATGATTTCGGTACGAACACACGCACGCACACAGAGAGAGAGAGAGAGAGAGAGAGAGAGTGAGAGAGAGAGAGAGACTCACACACTTATAAAATATAAAACCTAATTCTGTGTATAGGCTTTTCACTGCGATTCCTTTAAATAGTCAATTTTTTATTGCACTTTTTTATATAACCTTTATTTACATATTACATTCTGTTAAAAATAAATAAAAACATTTTTTAATTTGAATACAATGAACTATAGAAAAAAATGACAATTATGAAAGTCACATGAGGAGAGAAGGTGACCAGTGACACCTATCACAAATTATATGTAGTCCATGTCTCCAGGAGGTCGCGGGGCCATCTTCGTTTGTGTCGACGGGGACGGTTGTAGGGGTTGGTGTTGGAAGACAAGGTCTGTGTTAGTGGATTAGGATGGAATGGCTTATTGAAATTAGTAGCTTACTGTTCGATTCTACATGTAAATTAAATGTCGCCCCCTACTCTTATATATATTTAACTTTATTAAAACATGGAATACCTCTTAGATTATCTTTATCCTAACGAACGTTTATTATTTCAGGTCATCTTAGTAAAGTTTTTATCATCCCTGGACTCCACAAGATTTAACATTCTTTATTAATTTTATTTCCTGTAACTGAAATCATTGTTTTCATTTTGCTGGTGAGATAATTCAGTTTGTTTCCCAAAATAATAAGTTCTGTTTCCTCAGCAAATTTACCACGGTGAAATCAAGCAACATACTTTGGTACCTCAAATCGGCCGAAAAGTATAGTTTAAAATATATATTA
>KZ807055.1:683964-705179 GCA_000696205.2 Oncopeltus fasciatus
ATATATTTAATAAATTATAATAAATAAATTATTATTAACTAAAATAATAAATAATATCTCATTCTTTAATTTAGATTTTCTAGGCTATAGCTGCTTTTTTAAGAAAGTTTAACAGCCCATCCACTGTAGAGGGGTTGTTCCCAAGGCACTCCGCCATATTTTTTCCAATGCCTTCCCTAGTGAAGAAATTCTGATAAACTGGGCAAACCTCTATGATGTGCTGGATTGTTTGGTGAACTTGGCCGGTATTACACATATATATATATTTTCTATTACAATATTTGTCTTCCATTTTATGCCAGGGTGGTGGGGGAGGGGGTTGTATTGTCTATTTAAGCATTTAGGTATACTGTTGTGAGCCAATAATACTGATGTGCTATGCGGGCGTGGCGAACCCCGACACTGAACCAGAAGTCACGCTCCGAGGGGCGGCTTCGGACTGGGAACTGGTTGGAATGCACATTCTGTTCAACTCCAAGGCCGGTCTGGGCCTTGAACCCCGCAGGTCTGCTGACTCTCGAGCAGTACGTCTGTCACCTGGGCTTTGTACGCCTGCGGTTCTGAAAGTAAGTTTCCAAGTTCGATCCCTGAAGCGGATATGTAGGAATTTTTTTTATTATTTTCGAACGAGAGGCTTCCTCTTCCTTGGAGTCCTTTCATGGGGAGCTCATCAGCTTAGGTTACATTAAAATATAGTACTAGGAAGTTGGGGGTAGAGAATTCAGTAGGTTTATATCTCTCTGCAATATTCGTCAGCTATAATCCCTGCAATAGTCTTTTCAGTTGCAACATCATGGCAGATAACATACATATTTTCCTCCTGCAATTCTTTTCATTTTCTTCAATTTTCTGTTTTTTTAAAATAATATTAATTCAAAAAGATGTGGAGACTATGTTTTAAATTAATAATTAAAAATGAAATATTTTGATACAAAATTCTTGTTCGGTATAATGAAATCCAATTTTTTGCTTCATTTCAACCAAAGCCGAAATGATAAATTTTATAAACATCAATGACATCGCCATAGTATTTTTCAGTACTTAGAAAAACAAATTTCAGTTATGAGAAACATATAATATTTATGCTCATTAATACTATACTATGTTATGTATGCTTATTACTTACCGTATTGCTATATTGCAGTATTTCTTTGAATTTAAAAAAAACCAAAAAAATCTAAAAATAGGATTACTTTATGGGTTAAATGGAAATATTTGTAAAATAAGAAAATTTATATCTGTTAAATTAAGGTAGCTGCTCTGAATGTATCTCTATATAGAGATCATTTAGGATTCGTCATTAATAAAACATTTAGAATATATTTTTCGCATCATACGTTACTTCATATAGTAATTTATTTGAGATAAATAACCTTAAAGCTTTATAAATGATGAAATTTTTTTAAGATTTGAGATAGAGAGAAATATAACCCTTGACAGAAAATACTTTTAATACATAATGGCTGTCATTAATTTCTTCAAGCAAGGTGAACTAGCTAGGTAGCTACCCAAAACGTATAAAGCGATATTTACAAAAAGTTATGATAAATATAAAGTTAGGTGGCCTCACATGAATGTAATACAGCCTTGTGAATACAATTCATTGCCTAAATTTGGGCTAGCCTCGATGGAACAAGGCTTACCTTAATGAAGTACCACACTTTGTTCGGAGTATTTATCGAAGTACAGTTTTGGAGTGGAATTACTTCTAGAAATGGGCAATGAATAACCAAAGGCAAGCGGAGATGTGATGAAAAAAAGAAGTTCATTCTTCAAAATTTTATAAATGTTAAATTTTAAAGTACTATTAGTGTTTCGGTTAAGCATATCGAAATCAAAGTTTCATATAAAAAAAATGATTTAAAACTATAAATTATAACATATACTAATTATAGTTAGATATTTTTGTTGGGGTTCGGTCAAGGTTAATCCAAAAAATGCAATTAAAATATGTGTACTTTCTAAAATTTTCATCCAACGTTGTAAGCATGGTTACATTCCATTTTCAGGGCTGTTTAAATACAATGTCATAAGAATAAAAAAAAAAAGAAGTTATTATCTATGTAATAATAATGATTTACATTATTTTAACATAGTATTGCCATAACTAAATGTAATGAGATACCAAAAATATTTATGTAATAAAATATATTAAAAACAAACAAAACAAAAAAAAAAACTAAAAAAAAAAAATAATTCACCACATTTACCTATCATGAACTATTTTATTACCTACATATTTTTGATATCACATTCCATTTAGTTGTGGCAATTCTATGTAATAATATTGTATATAATTTTACTTTTTATCCTTATGAAATTTTATTTCAACAGCCCTGAAGAGGACTTGTAAGCCGAAACGTTGGCAGATAATTTAAAAAAATATACATTTTTTAAATTGTATTCTTTGGATCTATCTTGACCTATATTGATACTTAACGAAAAGAAACTTGGAGGACTATAAAGCAATATTTTACAAAGTTATCTTCTTCATATTGTTACCAAATTGTAACCCACAAAAGTAAAAAAAAATATAATAACAACCTTACACCTGACACCAAATTGTTATAGGCTACGGGTCAATAATAATTTAGAACAAAGATAAATTGAAGTTAGTTTATTATAACAGATAAGGGCACCGAGTTTACAATCCAAACCACTACCCTTACTAACCAACAAATAAATAATAAAGAATATTAATTAAGTTCAGATAATAATAAAATAATTAAATAAATACATATGTAGAAATTAATTTAATGTTCTTATTTACAAAGTGAACTAAAAAAATTTAGCTAAATTGTCAGCACTTACTAATTTTTGTCACTTAAAACTTCAATGTCACCGGCAATGCAAAAGCCCCGACCAGCCTGACGCTCTGAGACACGCCATCTGACACAGACTCAGGGGTCGCTGGCGAGCCGCTTTTATAACTTCATGGAAACTTCATGAACGAGATAAGCCTAAATGAATCTAATAGCTGTTTTTCGGTCAGCATAATTTCCTTTTCTGAAATAAGGAAGCTGGTGGCCACCTTCAATTATGCCCTTCTCGCACAGGTCTCCTTACATGTTTCCAGAGTCTTCAGCAATATAAATGTAGAATTTGGAATGCCGGGTTTGCCTAAAGGATCCATTTGTATCGAATGCTACAAGTTTGAATTCTGCTTGGACAGGCTTTTATTTAAAAAAAAATAATAGTCATTCCAGTCCCATGGGCGTGTAAATTACAGGGATTACCTGTATATATCCACTATCTACAATATCCGTTGATTATACAGAAGATCAAAACAAAGAAAATATGATTGCAGGTAATATAGTAATATATATCATAATATAAAGACAATAAAATACATGTTATTTATGAAACATACTACGTGGTAATGACGTTTGCCTTACATGCAATTATAACATAAGAAACACCTGAGAAATAATATAATACGTTATTACGCAAAATATTTGGTAATGTAATATTTTACCTCAGAGATTGTTGGTAGAAAATTTTAGTAGGGGTTCGGTCAAGGTTATCCAAAAAATACAATTAAAAAATAATGCGAATTTGTATTAACTGCCGACGTTTTGGTTTACATTGTCGCGGAAGTTCGGATCATCAGTCTTGAAAATTTGATCCAAGTTGGCAACATGTTTTGATAGCCCTGAATAAGTCTTAGAATGTATGTCAAAACAAGAGACATTTTAGAGACAATGGTGAAATATTTAAAGATTTTAAATATGCAATATTGTATATTTAGAATTGTATAATTGTCTATAGAGTAAAATTAGCATTTTATCGTTCTATATTCTTAGCCTTGAAATAAAATTTATGTTATTATCATCTATATTGAGGAATGGGGAAGGGCTTGGTAGTTAGTTTGGGTAGGAACAGAACTTCTCGCTTACTTTTTTCACTAAATTAGGGATTGTGTGTTTACCCTTCTTCGGGGACCGTGGAGAGTCTGTCAAACGCAGGAAAGCAGGGGGGTTAACATTAGTCGGTACCCTAAAGAGGGAGTGTAAGATAAGTATAGTGATATGGTGGGTGGGGGGTGGGTTGAGGATCATAAAGATGAGGGGTGGAGGAATTGTGAGATGAGAGTGCGGCCATAGGTAAGGGGCAGTCTAACTCATCTGAGCCTTAAGGGAGCGTGCGAAGTCACCGGACGAAATGGTTTTATGGCGAAATATTCCTGAAGCAAAAAAAAAAAAAAAAAAAATTTCAGGCGGAAAATGTAAAGTTATCGAATCTCTCTCGTACTGATGCAGACTTATTGTATATTCTTTTTGAGATGCTGATTCAACAGAGGAAGAGGAAAGATAATGAATTCAATTCTCTCCATCTCTTCCAGAATTTCAAAGCAGTGTGTGACCGAATGGGAAAAACAAGTAGGCACTTCATCGCTCCATGTAGGATTACGTTTATTAAATATTAAACCAATTCACTGTTTCACTGTAATCAATACACTACTGAATTGTATTTTCTAAATTCATACGAGGGATCTAAATTTTTTACGGGAATTAGTGCAGAAGAAGCGCTAGGCTTATTATTGTTCAAAATTTGATAATGAGATAGCCATGAGCGATTTCGGGAAGAAAAACCTCACCGCAGTGCACTCCTCTTAGATGTCCTTTCGCCAGATTTTCTTTAAAAAAATCAAAGTATTCATAACGATTTTAAAATTATTTCAACAGATTTCGCCGATCATATATTGGTGAATCTGAAAATAAGGTACGTTAAAGTCATATACGATATAAATCCCTTCTGGAGTAGAGGTTAGCGTCTATGACTCGCATGCTATAGGCACAGTGCTCTTTTATGTATATATATATNTTTTATTTAACATGTATTATTTTTATAAACTTTTGCGTAAAACTGCGTTGACTAATATATCACGTTTTAAATTTTTAGTTTTTAGTTTGTAAACCTTAGAAATATTTATGGCTGATGAATCTTAAATCTCAGTATGGAAACACACACACACACACATGAAATAAGGATATATATAATTCATAACACAGATATAATAATTCTGTCACTATATATGTATTACTATATTTTTCATACCATACACTATGGTACTCCTATACTTTTTGAGCCTTTCAATGACCTCATTCTATCTAAGCTGAATTTAGTAAAATTGTCATCACAGTGAAAAAGGTGTACAGAGATCAATGATTTTTGAGCTGGATATGGATTGCTTAAACTGCTTGACAGACAAGGAGGTGTATACAGACATGCGTTGTTTTATTTTATTTCTGTAAAATATCTACTATAAGGATAACATTTGGTTTTAGACGATGTCACCATTAAACGTTAGAGTAATCAATTCATGATTAGGGAAAAGTCACGCATTCTATCATTCAAACAAAAGTAGTCTTTTTATCTTTGATAATAAGAAAATAAAAACAAGTAGAAATTTACAAATGTTAATTACGAAACACAAAAAGCACAGCCTGAATGGATATTTTAAATTTGAAAACAAGTAATTTACAAGATTAATTTGTTTACTAATTAATTAGATTAACTAATTAGTTAATTAATACAAGATTAATTAACTAACTAATTAGTTGATCAGACTAGTTAGTCCTCTCCAAGAATCTCTTCTCAAGCTAGCCATTGGGGATACGACAAAAACAAGGTGAGTAGACATTTAGGTCTCAAAAGGTTCTTCAAAATGACGCTAAAGGGGGTTGACTATTTTCTTTTTAACTTTTATTTATTACATTAAATTTATTTTAAGTTTTAATTATTACATTAAAATAAAAACATTTTGTAATTTGATCACAATTAAAATTAAAAACAACATTCAATGATAATGGTGACAGGAGAGAAGATGACCGATGTCACCACTCTAAAATTAAATACATATTATGTCTCCTGGATGTCACGAGGCCATCTTCCTTTGAATCAAGGTTGACTGCTAGAGAAATTTGATAACTTTTATTCTTAGATTTACCTCCTTAGAGTTGTTGAAAGTAAGTCAAATTACTTTACTACATTATCAGATTTTACTTTTTGTAAAACCTGAAAAAGAAAAAAAAGTGTTAGCCTCTCTTTTAACCACTTAATTAATGGCTCAGGAAAAGATTTTTGTCAGGTAAAGCTTGTCCTGGGCGAGATTTGAACCCGCGTTTCGGCATTACGAGACAAAAACGCATCACAAGAGCTACTCTGGCACCCCTTTGTGAAACTTTGAAGTAGGTGGGTCATGGTTTTGGTTTTTAAAGACATTCCAAATGAATTATCGTAAGCAGTTTGACTCCCGTTAAGCAATAATTTATAATATGTTCAATTTTCAAACATGGAAGCAACGAGGGCATACACAATGGATCTTGAATTCTCTGTAAGACTAATGAATGAAATTATTGAAAGAGGTTGTATGCGTTTCTGAATGCAGATAGAAAAAAAGGAAGAGGACTACCATGTCCTGCCAATTAGAGCGTGCGGTCTTTTTTTTCCGTCCGAGAGATATAGGCGCGTTTTCCATTTCCGATTCGAGGAATAGTGCGACAATTTGTGATTTCACCCCCGCCCCCGCCCACCCACTGTCTCTCTGAAAGCTGCGCTAGCCCCTGGTCTGCAGGCTACGTAGGTATGGGGGAGGGGTCGTTTTTGCGTTGGGACGTTTTGCTGTTTTGTGACGCCCACACGTCAAACGTCCCTTACACACTGCACTTTTGATTTGTCAAAACGTACTCCTGTCGCCCAGCCTCTCTGCCTGTTTTATTCGCCCCTCTCAGTCCTCATACTGAGATAAAGCCCATTTATAAAATGCCATGATCAAAAAACAACAAAAAACAAAAAAAAAAAAAAAACAATAAAAGAGTTATCGCAAAATTACTGCAATATAAATTGTATTCTTTACTTGAATAACCAGTCAACATATTTCATGTTATCATTACAAATTAAAAATAAAAACCCTACATTTTTAAGAAAATCTGTATATTTGAACAATTAATATCAAGGTCTACTTTTTTGTTGTTTTAAACAATGTCATTTTTCTTATATTATATGAATTTCTCAATTTAAAAAAATATAATTTCAAACTTTCTCTGTGCCCTTCTCCATCCCACCGTGCTTAGCTGCATCCGAATTTGCAGCTAAAAATTTACAACTACTCTTATTTCGCCTACTTCTAAAATAAGAAAATTTAAATCAACAGTTTTTACATCATGACTATTTCCTATTTTTAAAAATATTGTCGACAGATAATGCTTCTAATACAACATAATATTACATTGGCGACTTCATTCTATTTAAACTAAATTTAGTACAATTATCATCACATTAAAAAGTGTATAGAGATCAGTGATGTTCGAGCTGGATAAAAGTATCTTAAAAATAGTTTTTATTAGTATTTATTGAAAAAGAAATTATCGGTTTCATTACATCTAATTTTTATTTAAATTTTTTTACAACACATAATCAAGATGTAATATCTCCTCCCCTTTTGCCTTTTTCAGTGAATAATAAATATAATTAATTGTTTGTGGAAAAGTTTAAATACCCACTTTGATATTTTTAATTAAGAAAGAGGGAGCCTCGTCTAAACCTTCATGCTTCTTTAATAATTATAATTATAAAATACAAATGTCACATTTTAAAAATTAAATTTTTATTTAACATGTATTATTTTTATAAACTTTTGCGTAAAACTGCGTTGACTAATATATCACGTTTTAAATTTTTAGTTTTTAGTTTGTAAACCTTAGAAATATTTATGGCTGATGAATCTTAAATCTCAGTATGGAAACACACACACACAACATTTAAAATTCACAAAGGATTTGGATTTTATTGAATGAAAGTGGTAGTATAAAAGGTCAAAAAAAAAAAAAAAAATTGAAAAAAAAAAGAAGCAAAATTTTTCTTCATTTATGTCATGCAATTGTTTATTTACTAAAGGCGCAGAGAGGGGATAATTAAAAAACAACTAGGATGATTGAGCACTGCCTCCCACTTCCTGATTAGTTTATTGCCCTCCTCGTGTGCATTTTGGGTATTTGGGAATTTAGGAAAATAACTTAGTTTACAAATTTCCTGTGTTACATATATATATATATATATATATATATATATATATATACATGAAGCTGTGAATATATATATTTTCCTATTAGTTAATCTAGGAGAAATAATTGGTAGTTTCAACCTGTTGATTGCAATAGGTAGAAAAGGTTCATTACATTGTGCAGGATCTCAAGTAACGAATCTCCTAATGGTATGACGCTGTGAAGGTAAGTCAGCATTATGCTAGCTACCATTTTGCAAAGTTTCATAAGATCACTCTGGGGAAACATTCGTTGTACAATTCGTGCGTGAGCAATCAACATGAAGTCATGTCGATAGCATATGTATTCTTATGTATCGAATCCCACTTCGGCCGTTCAGTGGTTTTCAAAGCATTTTTCAGGCAAGAATTTTTATCCAAACCTGATTTCATGACTTATTTTTTCATATTGGTTCAGTATTAGTGTTTCTTTATTGATATTCGATACTATTTTAATGAAAAAAAATTAAAAAGTAAAAAAAAAAGTTGACTTTCACAAGATATATAAGGTTTTTCTTTCATTTGTACTTTTCATACTTTTTCTCAACATTCAAAATTTTAAGGGAATGTAACTATTGAAATGATACTTATGGAAAATAAATTGCATTTAAAAAAAAATTTTTTCTTATTTGACATAAAAAAAATTATTGCGACTATATTATATTATATTCTTTATATTTTTATACAGTTTCTAATATCTTCTAGGCATTTAATGCAAGCAATATTTAATTATGATGTCTGTGCTCTGATGGTGAAATTTTCTTTTTTTGAAAGTAAATAGTTTAAAAATATTACAATATTTATTAGAATTGAACGAAAAATTGCCTATTTTTACGACATTATTCTCATATTCTCGTATTCTGAATATTTATTATTGTAAATCGGTATAACCTTGAAAAATGACTGCTCAATCTTCTAGATATCAGTATTAAGTTTAAAATACTTTAATACGTTCCATAATGTGTAATAGGAGTCAGAAATTTAGCTTTTATTAGTTAATTTTGATTATTTGAAAATTGTTTTCAAAATGGGGGATTGGTGCATTACTGAAAACGAGAAATGGTATTTCTTTACTGAAGCTATAGTTTACTAATGTCTCATCTGAAAGAACACAGGCAATGCTGGGAAAGCATAAGTCGAAAATAGTAAGTAAATATATAAACCAAGTTTAATGAGGTTGGAATTTATAAGGTGTAAGTCTTATTCGGATATTAGGAAACTTACTAGTTCTTCCCTTAAAAAAAAGTTTTTCCTTTATTAAAAGAATAGATTAATTTCAAAATATTTCATGCATTTAACAAATGTTAAATCGCTCTATTATTAAACTGTAGCAACACATTTTAAATTTATAGGCATTCTACTAAATTTACTAGAAAATAAGCTTCTTAAAGCAATTTAAGAAGTAAAGAATAAAAATAAAATAAGGTGGTATATAGATATAATAATGATTTGTTGCGAGGACGATGTAGAAGATTATTAAAATAATGTAAGCGGATTTTGTAGATAGAAAACTGTAGAGAGTTAACGAAGAATTAAAAAGTTTAGCATTACTTATAACTCTAGTTGTTTAAGACTTATTAAATTAGTCAGAGCCCAGATATATCAATCTATATTATCAGTTAAGTAGAGGATTTAAAACTAGTAGTTATAAACTTCATAAGCGGTAAAAAGAAAGATCTAGAAAAACAACACAATTTTAATTTTGAGTACCACAAGATAACAAATCGGTAAATTGTGAATATACTTATTATTATTTATTTTCCTCTTGGCTTTATAGAACCAAGGGATTCAGATATATTTTAGATATAGAAATATATTTTCTGCACATTCATACACACTTTCGGCTAATAAGTGATCTATTAGTATTTTCAGAGCTGAATGATTGGACCTGCTCTTCATCGCCATTAATCTTAAAAGCCCTTTGATTATCTTCAGGAATTCAGTCTCTTAAATGTTTAAGCTCATCAATCGGAAACCCATTTCATAACCAGGGAAGTGTCCCTACAAATCTAAACCGCGGAACACCAGCTGTGGCTCTTCCTGGTGAAAAACTGTGGTACTAATACAGGGTGCCTACAAGGATACGAACCTGGTTCTGAAGACGCATTAGTGCCAGGATTGGAATCCAGGACCTTCAGCACTTAAGAGTGCTAACCGCTATCGCCAAAACCAAGAGCACCCTCCTCGTCATACATGATATTTGGGCACAGACAGTTAATTTTCAATAACAATGATTTATTTACACAAGAATTTTGTGATCTGAACAGACTGGGCTAAATCATTTACATGCAGTGTATATTGATATGCTACAACTCCTCATCCCTTATTTATTGATATTTACGGGTAGGTTTTGCGATCCTTCTATACCTTGTAATGCATCTTCCTGGAAAGTTTTCTTCACTTCCCTGTCTTCCTTCGTCTCTTACTTCTTCCCCAGGTCTTCTCTGTCTTCAGTTCGTTCCTCCTGATAGTTCTCAGATTCGTTTTGAGCTTCGTCTCGTTTATCATGCTGGGCCTCATCTCTTCTCTTCTTTATTGTTTTTCCAGCAAAGGTGAGGGGTACGACACCCTTTAGTCTACTGGAATCTAAGTCTAGTTGTCTTCTATGCAGCTTATTTCTGACTTCCACTGTAAAGCCAAGACCTTCCTTAGAACTCAAAATCCTCAATTATTCTCTCCAAGTCTCTTCATCCGAATATATTAATATAGAAATAAGGTTTACAATAAGTTGATTAGGTAAACTACTGTAAAGTACAAAAATTTACTTTTATATATACATTTCTATATATTAAAGTATATATGATGTCACAATAATAATAATATTTTTGATTCGTTTATTACATTGTTAACATGATAAAATTTTGTAATTTTATTACAAAGAACTATATTTAAAAAAAAGAGTCAAAATTACAATTGCAAGTGGAGAGAAGGTGACCAATGTTACCACTCTCAAATTTTTTAAAAATGTTATTAATAAATTCTTATTTATTACATTCTGTTATGCAACATCTTGTAATTTCATGACTTAAAATATATAAAAAAATAAAAATAAAATCAACAATAAAACAAGTAAATGGTCATCACTGTGCAGGGAGAAGAGGCCCATCGACCCCACTCCCAATTAGTTTAGGTATTAAGGCCCAGAAGGTCGCGGGGAGGATTGTGGAAATTGGAGTCCGATGACAGGGATTGGGCAAATAGATTGGGATAAACTTGAAGTTTACTCTGGAAGAGCATGAAGCGGGTGGAGATAAGGTCTTTGACAAAAGGAATATTAAAGTCGTAGGTCCAGATTGGTCTTAATATGGTCTTATAGACGGTCACTTTATTTTTTAATGTGAGGTGTGAGCGCCTACTTATAAGGCTGTATAAGAGTCTGTGGCGTCTGTTGAGTTCTTGTCGTTTGATTTTAGTATGTTCATTCCAGTTGAGTCGTGAGTCAAGGTGGAACCCTAGGTAACGGACTGAATCAGAGAGAGGTATAGGTATGTTATTGTATGTAACATTATCAGGAGAATATTTTCTTAGTTGAAAATTTACTTGTACGCATTTGAACTCATTTATTTTAATTCTCCATTTACTGCACCACTGCAGGTGGTTTTGTAAAATATTAGAAGCGGTTTTGGAATTAGGGTGGGAGGAGAGGATCGGTTTGTCGTCTGCAAAAAGGGCTAAAAGAGTATTAGGATGAGTAGGGATGTCTGCAAATCTCAAATTAAATAAAATTATGTTGCCAGGTGATTCCGAGCCATCTTCATTTGACGGGGAGGATTGTAGAGGTTGGAGTTGGAAGACAAGGTTTGTGCTAGGGGATTAGGATGGTATTGCAGTTTACTGTGGAAAAGGGTGAAGCGGGAATATTGAGGTCTAATAACAATTTTGTAACAGTATTGCAGTTACATAAAATTGATAGTATTATAATTATTATTTTTATTGTATTCAGTTTTAAAGAGATCCTGTTAATTAGTTTTTATAATACAATAATTTATTTTCAATTATAACAATTTCAATAGTGTTAAAATTACAAAAATATTGCCGAATCTGAGAAATTCAGGCTTTTAAAGGGTCGCTTTAGTGCTGCTAAGGGTTTGTAAGCGACATTATTGGTCCTTGCTTTCTGTGAGTGTCCCCTTTTACTTGGAGAAATCCCAGGCAATGGCCACTGTGTTTTCCCACACTCAGTCCAGCTTTTCAGTAGGTTTTATGTGTGCTGGGGTCCAGTACAATCCGCTAGGAGATAATCCTTCGTCTGGGAGTGTACTGCTCAGAGGGCCTTGATTTCTCAGGCGGACCCAAGACAAGACATTCCCTTTTCAAAAGTAAACATAATACCATATTGTTTGCTGTAGGTATTCACTACATTTCTATACCATCGTTGTTTATCTCGATTATTATATATATATAAAGCCAAATAAATTAAAACTCACTCTATTCTTCTAGGTCTAGTTTTTTAATTCTCCGGCGATTGCTTGACCAGTCTCCTCAGTCATAATTGTTTAGCCGTATTGTTGATTGTATTATATACATGACTAAATAATATTTAATAATATTTTATAAATTATTAGGAAACTTACTAGTTCTTCCCTTAAAAAAAAGTTTTTCCTTTATTAAAAGAATAGATTAATTTCAAAATATTTCATGCATTTAACAAATGTTAAATCGCTCTATTATTAAACTGTAGCAACACATTTTAAATTTATAGGCATTCTACTAAATTTACTAGAAAATAAGCTTCTTAAAGCAATTTAAGAAGTAAAGAATAAAAATAAAATAAGGTGGTATATAGATATAATAATGATTTGTTGCGAGGACGATGTAGAAGATTATTAAAATAATGTAAGCGGATTTTGTAGATAGAAAACTGTAGAGAGTTAACGAAGAATTAAAAAGTTTAGCATTACTTATAACTCTAGTTGTTTAAGACTTATTAAATTAGTCAGAGCCCAGATATATCAATCTATATTATCAGTTAAGTAGAGGATTTAAAACTAGTAGTTATAAACTTCATAAGCGGTAAAAAGAAAGATCTAGAAAAACAACACAATTTTAATTTTGAGTNTAATATTTTATAAATGTTTATAATATAAATTTAACACTAACTTAATGATCTCCTTATCTTCGAAGGTATTAACTTACATATTGTGCAGAATCCAGTTGAAATGAGTATTCAAAGTTATATACACTCGCAATTATTGGATAGTTCAACTTTCCACGTACCATCTATTTAAAAACGGGTATTGGAGCCATATATAAACTAGATTTTCTCCATGAAAGCTTTAGCTCTTTTATCATTGTATATTTCATGGCATCTATTCAATATAAGTTCAGAGTTTTAATGGGAATAGTTATAATTGAGATGTTGTTGATCTTGGATAGATACGACGTAAGAGAAATTGTGTTCCAGTCAAAGCATTGATATAAAAATACACCAGTTCTTTTGGAATGTACTTTTTTATTAGCCAATAATTAAAACAGCTTAAAATTGTCCGAAAAAAGTGTATTTAAGTAAGTTAAATGTATATGAGAATTTTATTTATATATAGATATAGACATATACAGATAGAGAAACACTCGCGGCTGCGATATACATAATAAATAGGAACAGGAGGTAGAAAAAGTGTAGAGAACATACAAAAATAAAGAATTGACATAAGTAAAATTTTCAGTGAGACTTCTCGCCCTTTGTCAGATACATATATATATAATGCATCTTCCTGGAAAGTTTTCTTCACTTCCCTGTCTTCCTTCGTCTCTTACTTCTTCCCCAGGTCTTCTCTGTCTTCAGTTCGTTCCTCCTGATAGTTCTCAGATTCGTTTTGAGCTTCGTCTCGTTTATCATGCTGGGCCTCATCTCTTCTCTTCTTTATTGTTTTTCCAGCAAAGGTGAGGGGTACGACACCCTTTAGTCTACTGGAATCTAAGTCTAGTTGTCTTCTATGCAGCTTATTTCTGACTTCCACTGTAAAGCCAAGACCTTCCTTAGAACTCAAAATCCTCAATTATTCTCTCCAAGTCTCTTCATCCGAATATATTAATATAGAAATAAGGTTTACAATAAGTTGATTAGGTAAACTACTGTAAAGTACAAAAATTTACTTTTATATATACATTTCTATATATTAAAGTATATATGANAGGCCCCCCCTTATCCACACCATTATATCTTTACTTTACGA
This sequence comes from Oncopeltus fasciatus, assembly GCA_000696205.2. NCBI lineage: Eukaryota > Metazoa > Arthropoda > Insecta > Hemiptera > Lygaeidae > Oncopeltus > Oncopeltus fasciatus. The sequence continues at coordinate 698,185 of KZ807055.1, forward strand.
CATTTCCTTTTCCCATATATTAGTTATGAGAACAGTTCCATATTTATCCATTTAAAATCAGCTCTCCCTTCGTTCTCTTAATAGTTAGGTGTGGTAAGTTTCTTTGTGAACACACTCATATATATATAAACATTTTAGTACCTTTTTCACACTCTCATCTATTCATTTTCTCCCAATTACTATTTGATTTAGATACTGGTTCTTCTATTTGTTATTTATATTCTTATATTAAATTATCTTAACAGCGCTTGAGAAACAACTCCTGAAGGTCAGCGAATACTTATAAAAGGATATTTGGAGAGAAAATTGTTTCATTCTAGTTACATTTTGACTTCACACACCAATTACCTTCTAAATCGTATATCGGATATTTGCGTTGAATGTTTACATCCGAAAGTATCAGACCGTCTCTTCCACCTTCAAGGAAGAGGGGAACATACATTTTAGAATATAAAATAAATAAAGTTGTTTTAGGAAAACTAAGCTTTTTACTAATTTTTAGTGCAAGGGAACAGAATAAAAAATCTAACTGTTCCAGCAAGGACACGAACCTGGATCTCCTGCTATCCGTTTTCCATTTACGCTACCGAGACAAGTTGACTTCTGTTCCCTTGCACTAAAAATTGTTAAAATTTACGTAGGATTAAATACCAAAAACCAAAAAAAATTATAGGATGTTTACTGTACTAACATCCTTCTGCTTTCGTTGTGCTGAGCGATTTGTGTCAGGCTTGTAGAATCTGTTAGACATATGTGTTTTAATGTGCACTAGTTGAAGAATACAAAGCAACTAAACACTGAAGAGTAATTTAAAAGAGTATATTTTTAGACGCACCGCAGTGATACCAACTACACTTTTTTCTTAAACGAAATCTGCTAAGATCATGTATCGCATTACGTTGTGTTTAGTTTGAAATAATTAAAATTGAAAACTAAAACTTTTATGATATTTCATTACCTCTTAATGACTTTTTATTAGCAGCATATTGAGAGTGCATAAAGAATTGCATAATTATACATTCATATGAACTAAGGGGTGAATTAAGGTTTACTAAACAAAAATTACTCTAATAACTAGATAAGATAGTACATTTGATAACCAAATTAAGTGCCTTAACATTTAGGTTACTCAAAGTTGTTCATTGAAATAGTTTAAGAGCGATGGTTTAAGTAAAAAAGAATGACTGTCTTGAGATGAGCTAAAGCCCTCCAGATGTATCTACCACTGGAGTCCAATCTGTTGGAACACGAACGTAAAACCCGAAGCTCACAAGAACGAGGGACGGAACGGAGGGGTATCTCTGTCAGCTGCCCTTCTGGGCTAGTCAGTGAACACCGGTAGCTACCACTCCCTCGTTCTACCCTGCAATCAGAGTCAGCGTAAGATCAAAGTTGTCGGGTCTTGAAGAATATCATAAACAAAGCATGTAACTATATGGAGTTAGACTATATTTCAGTATGTGTTTTTTTTTTTTAAATTTTCGCTCCCGAGAATAACTATTCTATTCTAAGCATCAAAAAAATTAGGCAGGATAAGTTAGTCCATTTCTTTCGCTAAAGTTAAAAATTTGTATTTTATACGCAATTAAACCAAAAAAACAACAAAAAAAAAACGCTTTCGGCTTAAAAGTGAGAATATTTTCAAACACTAAGTTTTAGAAAATTTTGAAAACTTTTACAGATGAAAAAGTTGTATTTAAATTAACGTCTTATTTACTAACCCCTCAAGTTAATACTTTAAAATTATTTTTCTTGAATTTTTACATTTTTATCGTATGTATTGTATAATAGTATAAATTTCTATTTTTTTATGCCTCTAAAATCATTTTTTTTTAGACTCCGTCCGATTATCATAAATAAGTATAAACAATAAACCATCAAATATTTCGAGCGGACCAAAAAGCGCTTTTAGATATTAAATTTGAATAAACTTTTGACAAAGGATTAGATATAGAGGAGAAAGTATAGTTTATTCTAAGCTAATAGTCTTTGTAATCAGTCAGTCATAGCAGTGTACATACAACTAAATCCCGAGTAGCACTAATAAAGTTTTATTTGCCATTTAAGAAGAAAAACACACTTATTTTTAATCAATTAATGCTAGGGAGTAGAATAAAAAATCTATCTGTCCTAGCCAGGACTCGAACCTGGATTTCCTGCTTTCCGGGCCAGTAAGCTACCATTTGCACAACGGGGACGAGCCAGATAACTTATTAAATTCCCTAAACACTAGCAGGTTTGAGACCTGACTGGGACAGATTTTTTTATTCTATTCCCTCTCATAAATTGTTTAAAATTCACATGGGATAATACACCACAACTAAATTAATACTTATTTTTTAATAATTGCTTATTTAAAAACTTATTATTTAATTGTGCATGAATGATATGATACGTTTAATTATAAAATTCCGGGGTGCTGAAATACATGAGTCTATGGACACAATCGTATGTAAAGAAGAAGATAATTAAAAAAATATCAAAAAATTTTTATATTAGACCACCTGAAATCTTAGGAAGAATTGCTGTATTCCATTTGTTGCTGAGGGTAGGTAGTAAAACGAATACTATTGACACATTTCCTTTGTTATCAATACAAAGTAATGCAACAATCACCATGCGTTAAATGTTATTCTCTTTCATAAGAAATGAATATAGATTTATTGAATTCTTCTTGTTGCATGTACATAAACTGATATAGGTCTGTTTTCCATTCAGGAGTCCTGGATTTCATCTATTCACCTTCTTCTCTTCGTTGTTCATAGCCAAGAGATATTGTAAGTAGTATGCTATTTTCAGGAATAATTCACAAACTGTTGTAGGCCTGAACCACAATTGGTCACTTATCTTGCCCAAAAGTACCTTCAAAAGCAATGCAATCATCCAAATTACTTCTTTAATGTTTGCAGCCAATTTTTTTCTCTTTGTATTATTCACTTGAGCTTTGCTTATCTTTGTTCCCCCACAACAACAAAAGTTGTTTTACTTACCTGTTACCAAAGCTCATTTTAGCAGGCCTTTCATTATAGATATACTATCATGAACTATTTCAGCGATAAGCATTCTTGTCGATTAAAATCATCAAATACCATCTTCTTTAACCCTTGATATAAGCTTGAATTTATAATTTAATTAAATCATGTGAATTTTAGTTCTATTGCCTATTAATCTCTGTGAGAGGCATAAGTGTAAACAGCTCTTTTCAAGATTACCTATTTTTAAAATTTCTTTAAAGAGATTGTATACATTAAAAGGAATCGAAAGAAAGGTTTGTTCAAAAAAACAGTCATGTATTTCATTCAATTTTCTTTATAACGCTGATATGCATATATATTTCATTTACTTTGATTTATGCTACTGAAATACATATCTATTTTATTGACTTTGCTTTATACCCCTGAGACACATATATATTTCATTCATACCACTGTGATCCTTCGTATTCTCCTGAATATATTATGCGGTCCTCCGGGCCAGAGAGATATTCGCTCTTACCACATACAGATAGGATATTTGGTAGTTTTTCCTAAAGAAGGGAGTCTTTTTCATCCTTGGAATACCTGTTTTTTTCTGATATTATTTCCTAGATGATTTATCACTATTGAACTGGGGAAAACCATCTATTCTGAGGACCATATCACAAATGTCATTCATATTTCATTAAAGGAAATTTGTGATTAGATCCCCTACTTACATACATCAGCCAAGTATGATTGGCGGAGTCACGGGTTGATACAGGCGCCTTGGAGTCCCGTTCGACTACTTTCTCGACCTTGACACGGCCAGACTCCAGATAGAGCGCCTTATGTAAGTGTGCAGACCGGCCTGTCTCACCATCCTCTGACCGCTGAGCAAAACGGGCTACCGTGAACCGCGCGCCAAAAGGAATGCATACTGGCCCCTTGCTTGAGTCATGTTCCACTGTCCTAGTTTTGGGGATGTGTGAGAAGGCAGCGGCAGAAAAAATGCAATCCTTCCTTTTTCAATTTGTTAAAGCGCACACTTACAATAAAACCCTCTTGAATATGATCGATGAAAGCAAGAAAATTTGAGAAGCATATTGAAATAATCTGTGCTAAATAGTGATATTTGCCTCTGTTGAACAACAAAAAGAAAAAAAAAAGTTAAAATACGACTTGGACAAGGACGAACTCCTTGTATGTATGCTCAGTATACAATGTTCTCATGTTTATTAAAGCATAAATACGAGTAAACATGAGTTATTTTCGTAAAAATAAGGATTTTTATTTTTTTTTTAATTTTTATAACTTAATTACAAAGGCTTTAATTTCTTGAAAAGTTAGCACTAATATACAAGAAATGCTAGGGAATAAAAAAATCTTACTACTTAAGCCGGGACTCGAACCCGGGTCTCCTGGGTATAGTATGCGAGCCACTATACAGAGGCAAGCTAGATAATCTCTCCAAATCCCCGCACTTTACTCCGAGTCTAAACCCCCAAGTAAGACGAATATATCGTCTTATGTTCGAAGGAGCTAACATTGTCCGCAATTTGTTCGACTCTCATTTTTTCCTATATTTATTTCTTAAATAATTATTTTAATTGTGGTATTTAATCCTATGTTAAATTTTATACAAGAAATGCAAGGGAGTTCGAATAAAATTTAACATGGTATTAAATACCACAACTAAAATCATTATTTAAAAAAGTTGGCACTAATAGATTCCTTCTTCTTTTTCGTCAATTATATTAATGTTAAATTTTAAATGTTTAATTATTAATTAATAATTCACTTCTAAGAATATGATACTACTTCTGACTGACTTAGTAAATTGAGATTTTAGCAACCCAGCGAAGCTGGTCATCCTTTACATTTTTTATTCTTATATAANTTTTTAAATAAAATATTTCATTATTATTTAATAAACTCGGATGTCTTAGGAATCTTTCTCGACTTGCAAATGCGGTCGACATAGGTGAATGCTGAGATCGTTCTGGTTTTTCTACGACTGGTCCCCACTAAATTAGACATTGATTCAGGTTACCATATTCATTCTTTCCGGGCCAAAGCTCTTTTGAAATGTTCTAGTATTTAGATGGTTAATTTTAAAAAATGTATAATTTCTTCCTTATGTATCTTATAGCTTACTTTACCATATATCGTTTTAATGAGTATGGCTACATTGACTTTTAAGTGGATGGATTTTATCGCTATAGAGATAACCTAAAGAGATGTTTAATGAAATAATTCCCTTAAATAATTTTTTTTATAAACTTTTTTTATTTATTACATTCCGTTAAATAAAAAAAACATTTTGTAATTTGATTACAATGAAATTAAAAAAAATTACATTCAATTTCAATCACATGAGGAGAGAAGGTGACCAACGATACCACTCTCAAATTATTTACAGGCTATGTTTGAGTACTTAAATAATTAAAGATTTATCTGAAAACATGTATATTGGCTGTTTTATTTTTAATTTATGCCTAATAAAATTAAATTGTACAAAATATCGTTGTAATGACGCTTAATACTTTTTTTTTTTTTACAGAAAAAAATATCATTGAAAAATCAACAATGCACTGGAGATTCTATTATAACACACACACACACACATATATAATATATACATACAATTTTGTGCACTTGGCAAAACCTTTTGTTTTTTTGCCTCACCCGCAGCATATTCACGTTCGGATACGCAATGTGTTCATTCTTCTACAAGTACAGATATCGGCCCTGTTACTAACTCCTACAAACCATAGAAGACCCTTTGCATTTTTTTTTTTTCAATATCATTAACTGAGTGTTTCTAAAAGGCATATAGATGAGGAAGTCAACGTTAAAAGTATCAAATTTATTATTTAAAAATAATTGTTATTCAGTTCCTAATTTTAGAATACATTATATCTGATCACGGACTTCCTGGATCATATGTATTCTAAGTAGCGTGGACCATTTTTAATTTCATTATAACACTGAATGACCTTTTCCAAACAATTGTGAGAGTAGGTGTGAACCGTTAATGAATGAGTTCTGGCTGAATGACATCAAATACTAACAGGTTATTGTATTCAAAATAGACTCTATATCATATTATTTGCGTACGTTAAGCAGGAACTAAGTATGGGCAACGAATTACTTAGTATCTTGGTAATTAAGAATTTATATTATGTTATTGCATTGGTAGTATGTAAATTTGACATTCATATAAAATTTTAATTTCATATGAACCCCGCTATTAACTTTTCGTTTTTATTTTCAATAATTAAAGTGTATTAAATTATATAATATGGATAATCCAAATTTAATTTTGTGTTTAATTAAAAGACTAAATAAAATATTATATTATGTTATAAATATTTTATTTTGTGTTAATCACTATCATAATATTATTTCAAATAACTTTGAGTATAGTATTTTTAGATATTTTTTCTGGTTCGTACACTACCGTATGCTAGACAATCAATTAACCAAAAAGAAAATTAAGGCTACTAAAACTCGAAATTTCTTACTCCAAGTTTACTGGATGACGGAAAATATTTTTTGAATTAGTGATTCACATATGCATAAGAATTTATGTCTAGTTTTATTAGGCCAGACAGAAATTACGTCCAAAATAGAGCGAATTTTAATTTTAAAAAAATAAACATTTTAAAACGCAGAATGACCAATAAGCTTTCTCGCATGACTCAAGTTTCTGCAGGAGGTTATGATAAGAATCATATATCGTCAGGACGGACAGCTAAGCCCTAACTTGAAGCTAAACCACGAATTTCGCATCATACCTCCTTGGACCTATTTTTTTTCTATAATGACTCGAGTCGAAATTAACAATCTGTGTAAAATAGTTTAATTTTTGACTACCAGTTGTAAAAGTATTTTTGAACAATGAGAAATAGTTTTAACTTATGGCAGCACATAAAGTACTTGTTGTACTTGAAGGTCTTTTTGCCCGCGCTAGATAACTCACTTGGTCATTTAAAAGAAGAAGAATATTTATTTATTTTTTTAATAAAATATAATAAA
>KZ807055.1:710971-736246 GCA_000696205.2 Oncopeltus fasciatus
TTTCTAATTTTTAAATATTTTAATTAAGTTATGTATTAATCATATCAATATAAATGTTTTTTTTTCTTCATTTTTTTCAAATTACACCCTGTTGATTTTAATTATTAGTATAAATATTATCCTTTTCAATATATTTGATTAGTCTTTAGTCTTTCGTTAATTGTTATGGGTCTTTTGATTGTTTACCAATCTACATAAAATCCGTCATTAGTTGATTTGATTAAAAAGAAAATTGTATCACTGATAGCCGAAAGGGGAGAGCAGAGAGGTTACAGAGCCATAAACGGTTATCACAGGTTCGGGAGGAATAGATAGGAGGGAAGTAGGCCTGCAGCGAAGTATGTGTGAGCAATATGGCGTAGGAAATTTGATCTGGCACCGGAAGTGTTCAGCTCAGTCCTGGATTCTCTAATATCCCATTTGTGCTACAATTATCTCTTGAGAATCACTTATTCCCATCAATTTGGACTAATTTTTATTTCAAATTGAACAGATGGAATAATATCGCGTAAAAAATAATAAAACCCGAAAGGATAAAAACAAAACTCAGTAGATGAGAAGTAGGCATCAAATAAGTGATCAGTGGCGTAGTTAATGAATATTTATATAAAATTATAATATTAAGTAATTTTCTCCCGGTAACAAATTATATTCAGCTTTGCTAAATTAGTAAAAGCAGCTCTAAAAGCAATACATTTTTTGGATGAATTTGGTTCTCTTTTGATCTGCCGTTGATTTAAATATTACGTATACACTCTTATAGACCTAAATATTCAATATTTCTGAATTAGGCATAACGATAAATCTATAAAAAGAGGTTTGAGACTATTAGCCTAATAGTTATGTCACTGTATTTCCTAGTGAAGAGTCCCAGCATCTATACTCAAACACCCTAATTATTTTTTTAGCCCATCGAGAAATTAAGCCAGGATTTTCTTATTCCCTGGCAACCTAACAGGCTTCAAGAGCTGTCAAAGCCAGAAGAAACTCTTCTAGGACGGAACGACCTGTCATTTCTCACGTCTCCCCTCATTCAGGATCCAGTGGCCTCCAGACCATGTTACATTTCTCTCTCCTCTGAATTCCCTGCCATATTACTCATCTTATGAAACCTTTAACTACATTAGTGTCGAAAATTTTTTCCTGATACTCTACTTACCGAACTAATCATTCAGATGGACGAGCACACGGTGGAAATTCGCTCCTTTTTTGCAACTTCCCATTTCCACTGTGAAATATCTTCCAATTCTACTCATTCCCTTCAATCTACATCAGGACCTATCTATATTATTACTTATACATTCTCAAATGATCTTTCTTTTGACTACAATTCCGTCACTCACAGCCCTCCCTGTAAAATACCAGGCAAGCTAACAAACTGTCACATAGATTAGCCATTTTTCAGATTTCTGTCAAAAGAAGCCTTAAAATTCCTTTTAAGAGCTCCGAAGAGCTAGTAGTTTGTGGAATGTTTTTCACTATCAAAATCTACGCTCCAGCAGAGTAAACAAAAATTCAGCAGAGCCTGTGGAAAGTAAAGATGAGAACTATTGTTAGTGACTTCAGTAAAAATTTACATGAATCCCTCCCTGATTATATTTTTAAAACTTTTTTCATTATTAATTATTTTCTACATGTTTTTGTATCTAGCAATTTGTTGGCTAATATTCACAGTATAAATTAATTTAAAAAAAAAGAAAAAGAAACAAACTCAAAAAAATAGATAAATAACTAAATAAGAAAAAAATATCCATATATTAAAACAAAAAGAAAGAACTTAGCTTGTACTTCTTTNATATAAAGTTAAAAAAAAGAAGAAATATGAGGAAGGAACTTTAAGTGTACTTCGCTTGATAATGGCAAAACTCCTAAATCTATATTTACAATATAAAGGTTTTTTTTTAAATTTAGTGTTGGCAATGAGAAAGTCACAGGGCTATTTCCTATTTAGGCGACCTGGTGGATTGTCAGGATGGGTAATACTGGATAGAGTTTAAGCTAAAGGATTGGGATGCATGGAAAGTCCACAATGGAATTTATTAAAACGGGTTGTAAAGATGACTTTAACTAAAGGGATTTTAAGGTCATTGGGGGGTAAGGAGTTTGTGACGTAATACGGTGCATCAACTATGATTCTTAGGAAATTTGATTGGATTGTATTCTTTGGATGTTAAATGGTTTAGCAGTTCCCCACATTTCGACTCCGTACGTCCGGATAGATCTCAGCAACATCTTACACATGGTAAGTTTGTTAGTCACAGTTAAGGTTGACTTGCGGTTTAACAGCTTGTAAAGTAGTCCAAATCTCCTATTTAGTTCCTGTCTTTTGATTTTTGTGTGTGTGTTCTATGTTATTCGCCTCCCTGATTATAAACCTCAATATTGGCTAAGTGGCCAAAATCTGTTACTCCGTAGAAAGGTCAACCAACTATTCCGTCTCGTAAAACATATACTTGCATTTTTACGAATTGAGGCATTTAATGGCTACCTGTCAGACCTCTCAGTAGTGGACAAATCCCTTTGCTCATCCAATCGAAGAATTCTGAAGCACATTGAACCTTTGCTGTGAAAAGGTCGTTTATGGGTCTCTGCCGACAAAGAAAGGAAAGGAAGTTTTATAAATATATCAAGGCACATTAACTCCTCATCTAGTTCCTGTTAATTTGTCAAATATTACTGAATTTCAGGAGTAATTGGATATATCCATTATATTCAATATAGTTTCAAAACTGTCCTTGTTCATTAAAATTATAAACCCCTTGTGAGGTCAAGTATATTATTAACCATTTTCCAAAAGGCATAGTCCCTATGGCCGTTATGGCTTAATCACCAGGTTTGTTGTACGTCTTTCAAACTACTCATATTCTACTATTTTTTCGAAGCCATTCTGTTCCCAAAATTTATTAGAATAGGTTTAACTATGTATAGCCATAGATAATCATTCTACTCCACGATCAGTCTTTTTTCTTTACTGCCTAAGGTCTTGGAGAAAATTCTTTGAAAACCAATGATGCCAATAATAAATTCCTCAAATGTAATTTCTAATCATCTGATTGGCTTCCGATTCGAAAGCTCTACTGTCCAATAGGGGTTCTGTGTTGTTGTCTTCCCACGAGCGAAAATAATACTGTACTGGGGTATTTTTAGGCATCATAATAGAATTTGACTAAGCAAGGCATATTGGTCTATTAAGTAAGCTCAAGTACACATTATGCAGCACCAGATAGAAATACCAGATAACTCCGATCGCTCTTCTGTAAAAGCGGGCATTCCAAAGGGAATGGTGCTCGGGCCTATTCTTTTCATTCTTTACGCCACAGATATCCCCACCCATCCAAATAACCTTTTGCCTCTATTTCCCGATGAAAAAGTAATCTTCTCTTCTCATCCATCATCTCCTTTCGCACCTAAATTATAGATTGACATAGCTACCTCTTATTCCTCAAGTTTATAAACCCGTTTGACAAATTTCATAACACGATCCTTAAACCAGTAAGTGCAATAAGACAACTAGTGATGGTTTCTTCTTTAAACTCTTGAAAGATTATATTAATGGGTTGGTGGAATCAGGGAAGTCCAATTTTAAAATTTTTTAACATACTCTTTGTTTTTGTGAACATTAAAGCGACTTACGGAAGTTATGCTTGTGAAAAAAGGTGTCTAACAAATGAAGTTAAAAATTCATCACATATATAAGATATATGTTAGCTATCCTTGTCAACTATCTGGATGATTTTTCTGCAACCGAAACTGTAACATTTTAAAATTTCATTAAAAATATATTCGTGAAAAAAATACAGCATTCTATTTTCTTTCTAAACTATTTGGAGAAATTAAATATACCCATTCTTGATTCGTCATTGACTTAGATCTTGAACCAATATCAAATTCAACCAAGCGCGAATTTTATTTAACCATATGGAGCTTTTTTTTGTAATCAAATAACCACATTAAATAACTGTCATTGATAAATATAGATGGAATTACTAGATTAATAACATTAGATGCTTTTAATTAAAATTTCTGAATGACTTGTTGCTATTAATAAATTCATAACTATTATTTAAAACAATTTTTATTCCCTTGCAGACAGAAAATTGGGAATAGTAATTACGAGAAAAGGAAGCAGTCAAGAGGCAGACCTGGTTCCACATTGAGACCGGCCTTGCAATCCTGACTTCCCCTGACCCAGGAAAGAACTGTACTGACAATTAGAGATCTACGAGGACAAGGCTGATTCGCATACCGTCATCTTTGATGGAGTCATTCAAGGGAATGATCGAATGCTAGTTTGTGTTCTGTTCAACTTTCGGCGCCACCCACTGATCCTTTGTTTACAAAGCTATGATTAAAGTCACTTCTTCTCGTTGAAGCCGATAAATCAGCATCAATCTTGTAGAAAATCCTTTAGTAATTCAGCAGTAGTGAAAATACTGTAGTATAAACATGAGTCCTTAGCTAAATGAGTTTTCTCTTTTCCGTTCTTTTTTTTTTTCATACACTGCGAAAGTCGCCAAAAATATTTAAAACTTTATTAAATTGAGAAATAAATTTAATAATAAATAAAATTTAAATTTAANTGAAGGTTTCCCCTCCCTCCATGACCCTAAGTGGTTGAATGGAAGGCTAACATTTAAATAAAAAAATAAAATAAAATATATTGTTTTTTTTTTGTGTCCTAATTTAATAAATTAATCAATGTCACTATTGGACGCTGCATGATTTAGTTGATTGGTCATGTCTTTTCATGCTGGAAATTATATCTCAAGAAAAAAATCACTCAGGAATTAAATTTCTAGCAATAATTTTAGAACATTTAACATGGACAAAATTAAATGTATAAATAAAGCTGAATATTTGATCATATGTTTGTAATTTAGAGTAGAAAAGACTCTTTGTGCTGTTACAATAATAGAGAAATGTCTTCCGGTGAACAGCCTTGTGCCAACTATTATTTTTGGCACTTTTAATGAGCTATTATTGACTATACGTATGGAGAGTCATAAAGAAAATAATTGAATTTTCTCTGAAATGAGAATTTAGTGGATGCCTGAACATATAAATAGTAAAATATACTCAGTATCTATGTTTCTAAGGCAATTTTCAGTGAAAAGAGAACCAATATTCTGTTAAAGTCTACAGTACAACATATTTTTTAGCTGTTGCGAAGTCATAATTGGTGTCCGATTATCATTTCACTATTACCGGTACTATTAACGCTCTACGACTCTCGATCTGACACTCACTAACATTGACTCAGGGGCCACTGATGAGCCGTTTTTATAATTTAATAGAAGAGGCGATGCATACCTAGAAGAATCGAATAGTTTTTTCAACGTAACACTAAATTCCACTTCTGAAGTAAGGAATCAGGTGGCATCTTCCAATTGGTCCCTTTCCCTGAAGGTCTAGTCCTCTTGTCAAATGCTTCCCAAGTCTTTAACAGTATGTTCTGCAAAGGAATTAATGTTGCAATGAAATCGATCAAGTCGTTAAATATATCTACTTGTCATAGACAGTCCAATGGATTCTGAAAAATGTAAAATGTTATTCTATCCACATACATTTAATTATTTATTTATTTATTTTGATTTCATTATGTAAGCAGTCTCTCTATTTACTGGTAAACTTTTTACGTAGGCTTTTACATATTTACATGTCTGTAAATTTTATATTTGAATAATTGATTGTTCTATTCATTACCTATATTGACAAGAGCCTTGAAATTAGCTTACAATGTAAGCCTTTGGGTCGGTGAATATTTTCAAAAAATTCACATTTTAACAAAATCCAGTTGCCTTACTAGAGTATGTGTGCAATGTCTCACATCTTTTTCATCTAAACAAATATACCAATGGTGATATGGTTCGAGGTGAATGACTTGTCAATTAATGGTGTGGTTTTCGTAGTTCACCCCAGATATATTAGTATAGATAAAGAAGCACATTTATCTGAATGAAATAACATATATTTTTCAATAATGTGAAGAAACGTTTATTTTTAGTTATTCCCTCATAGGTTAAAGCGTTAACATCCTGCTTCCTCAGTTATCTTCCTGATATTTAGATCAGCTGCGTTGTGTAGATGTTGTAATTCATTTGCACTCTTACTCAGCCACCAAGGTGAACGTCTTTCTCCAGCGACTTTGAACTACCTGAAGGACAAACCATGTTTAAAAAGTTTATTTACTATAAAAACAACAAAAAACTGTTTAACTATTTGATATTATCAGTGAATAGAAACTCTTCCAAACAATGTTTAAATAAAGTATTAATAAAGGCAATTAACTCAAATTAAATGTGGAGAAATATAGCACTAAGCACTAGTCGGTTTGGAATGCTTAATTTCTAATAACACCTCACTTTAAAAGTGATTTATACTTCAAAAATTTAAATTAAATATTTCATAACCATATACTAAACATAAAGCTTTAAGACTGCGTTTTTGTTATCAATTTACTTTATATTGTATATATAACAAATATTGCTATTTACAACATAATTGCCAACAATATATCTATATATATATATANAAGGGAGAGAGAGAGAGAAGAGAGAGAGAGATAGATAGGGACATAGGGACATAGGGAGATAGGGAGAGGGGGAGAGAGAGAGAAAGAGAGAGAGTGAGAGAAAGAGGGAGAGAGAGAAAGAGGGAGATAGGGAGAGGGAAGGGAGAGAGAGAGGTGAGAGAGAGAGAGAGAGAAAGAGAGAGTGAGAGAGAGAGAGAGAGAGAAGAGATATAGGGAGATAGGGAGAGGGCGAGAGAGAGGGGGAGAGAGAGAGTGAGAGAGATAGAAATTACTGAACCCTTATTTCAATTTTTTCCTATTCCATGTATTGTACATAAAAAAAAAAAAGATTTATTTATAAAAAAAAAAAAAAAAAAATAGATTTCAGGTCACTTTGAAGGGTTAGTAATGGTCAGAGAAAGCGTGATTGAGGCTTATACGTCCAAACATTATTTACACTTGCCTTATATACCCGCTTCTCAAAAGAACTAATATACTAATAATATATGTTTCTTTCAGCTTCTAAGTATTGGGATTTTAGAAGAAAAAAAAATGTGAAAATCGTGTGTGAGATATTGATTCTTTATCTGACCTGATTTATGATGACTGAGCTCTGTTGAAGGAATCCTCGATCTTGAAATCACTCAGCTATATATACATATCGATACATGAAGTATGATGTAGCATGTATTTAACTAAGGTGAGTTGAAGACTTTCTCAATTATCGCGGGGAGGAATGCGAACAAAGAGCATGAAACTTGGTGAGCGTAGTAAACAATGGTAAAGCCCCTTCTTGATTCTATTATATCTCCGTCTCCGACTTTTACGCTGGTTCAGATGAATCAAGAGAATCTGCACCTCAATGTCTGGAGGTATCTGTCATGAATGAGACCTGTTGCTTTTCTCTGAGGTATCTTCGCTGGAGTCCTTTGATGTCGAGTACACGCCAACTCATGAATGGAAAGCATTTCCATCTCAACTTTATACAAGTAAATGACAGGAGATAATAGTACTCACTGAGTGCTCTCGCTTTTTCATTAGAACTTCTCAAAATTACACTCCTTCTGAATTCGTTTATTGAACAGTAGACATTTTTTTTTTTCTAAATGACCGTGTACTATGTACGTTATTCTCATGACAGTTTATAATAGATGTTTTCGATACATTCTCCAATTATCAGTAGAGAATTTCGGTCAATGTTGGTCCAAAGATGTATATTTTTTTTATTATCTACCGACGTTTCGGCTTACACTTTAAGCTTTCTTAAAGATTATCATGAATGCGGAAGGGGAGATCTTGTTACCTGGATCAAGTGTCCATAACTCATTTATTCTCCAATCATATCTCCTATAAACGTTAAAGTAACAAACATATATATATATATATANTTCGGTTAAAATGGTTAAAATCCTATTTTTTTTATCTATTTTTATTTTTTTAAATAAATTGTTGTAAAATATAACCTATATTTTGCGAAAAAATCGACAAGCCGGACTCAGAAAGAGTAACGGAAATTTTCAATTTCGAGTGGTATTTGGTGTTGAGGAGATAAATAGTTTCTGGATTTGGTATCGGAGAGGATCTGTTGAAATATTTTAAGTCAATTTTGGCACTAACCTAAATAGTACTTGATTGCCCTACGGAAAAAACTGCTATAAATACAATGCTTTGCTCTAATTGCATGTTCTCAGAGTATTTAATTATCTTCGTCTGTAGGAGAAGAAAAAAGTAGATCATCGTTGTAAGGCAATGTAAGATAACAAAATACATAAGTTTCACATTTCTGAAAGACATTTGTCTGAACGGTTAAGTCCGTGTGCGTAAGCATTTAAGTGCAGTAGTAGTATTTAACTGTTATCTGACTTAAAATAGAATTACTACCATTTCACGGTTGTCCTATGGGTTTTTGCTAAGGAATAACGCACAAACCGACTTTTATAAGTTCAAATAATTACTCATTACTGAAATTGAATAGTTGTTATTCGAAAAAATAAAAATAAAACAGCGTCTGGCCGAGAAATATTTATTTCATTCTTATTATTGGCCTTTATACTTTACAGAATAATTTATTCAGAGAGATTAAAGATTTTATTTTAAGACTTCAATAGCTTCCTTAAAGAAATATGAACAGAACAGACATTACTAGGCTTATGAAGACTTCTCTCACGAGTCAGTCTAAGTCTTGATAAAGTAAATATTCTATGAAATTTTTGGCGCGCATAAAGTGAACACAATAATTGAGCACTAATGACATAATCAATAGGTCATGGACTTAACTCGTTAAGCTTACCTAATGTCTCCCTTGGGCGTAATCTTGGCTTAGGGGGTTAGTCTCGAGCTAGATCATTATTACTTTAATATTTCCAGCTATCATTTTTCATAGATAAATATTATAATTAAACCTCACTATTTTCCTCCGTAGTAAAATTATACCACTGAGGAAAATTAATTTGCTTGAGTATATTAAATTTTAATATAAAATCGAAATATTTTATTGCAAAGAAAAGTTGCAATTAAATAATATTCACATTCTCACTTGATGTTTGTAAATGGCTGAAAATTTAATTAAGAAACCCTTTAAAATCAAATCAATTGATCAAAATATTTTTTTAACATAATTTTGTTTATGTATTATATTTATCCTGAAAAGAAACTTTTATGTATTTTTATTAAAAACATAAATTCTGTTGCGTAAGTTAATTCTGTTCACCAGATTTATTTTCATATTTTGTTTTGTTTTATTTTTATTTTTAACGCGTAGAGGAGGAACTATATCACCTAATAGATGTGAAGTTTTGAGTATTACCACACATCGATTTAATAATTTAAAATAAGTGATTATTTTAAAATCAACTTATTTGAAACAAATATTCTTCATTACCTTACATTAAATAACAAACTATTGTTTAGATGACTCAGTATTACAATCATTTAAGTAAAACGAAAAGCCTACAATAATGAAATTAACTTCATTATATTTGAATTCACGGCTTTTTAAGGCTTAGCATAAACTCATATTGCATAGTAACATATGTTTTACATTAATGGTGCACTTTATTAACTAATAATGTTGATGTGAGCAGTGTTAGTGAAATACAATACTCGAATTGGTTATAGAGAAAATTAAATGATAATCATAAAAAATTACATAGTTAAAAAAAAATTTTGATTACTGCAAAAGATTCGTTTGATAATAGATAAATATTCCTCTATATTGACTAGATTGTAAGGTTGATCAATGAGAATAATGTAAAACAATTTAACTTCTTGAAAGTGGTCACTGTGATATCTGTATTTTCCTTTTTTTATTTTATTTTTTTTGCAGATGTAATACGATCTTCATGCAGCTCTCTTTCTCAGGCGAGAAATTTTAAAATGCTAAAAAAAATTATAAGTCTAAATACTTTTTAAACACTTTATTTATGAATTAGATCCTGCGCAGCGTGCATTTTGCAATGTGCTCTCAAAAGATATAATAAATATTTACAAATAAAATAATAATATACAATATAAATTAATGTAAGAAAATATACAACGAATTAAAAAAAAACAAAAAAAAACAAGCACTGTTATACATAAATATTTAAAGTAATATGTACTTCCCTTGTTGGAGAAGCTGCTCAATTGCAGTACTTCTACATCACTATTTACAATAGTTCTTATTTTTATTTTATTTTTTTAAAATTATGATTAAGAAGTGTTGGCAATGAGGAGGTCACGTGGCCATTTCCTATTCAGGTGGCGTGGTGGGTTATTAGGATGGGTAATACTAGAGAGTTTGGGCTAAAGGATTGGAATGGATGGAAAGGTCGAGTGGAATTTATTAAAACGGTTTGTGATAACGTCTTTTACAAAAGGGATTTTAAGGTCATTGTGGACTAAGGAGTTGGCGACGTAATAGGGTGCATCAACTACGATTCTGTGGATTTTGGATTGGAAGGACTGTATTATTTGGATGTTGGATGGTTTATCAGTTCCCCACAGCTCGACTCCATACGTCCAGATAGAGTCTAAATACTAAAGATTTTTAGTTAGTATCCTAGAATCATTAAATAAAAATTCTATAAGTATGGTATGATCAGTAAATAGTTCAAAATTTTGGAGCCAGACCATTTTCCTCGTCTGGAAATGGATTACTCAAGACATCAGTTCACTGAAGCTATGAGTGTATTCAACGACGGAGTTCAAAATAATTTTTTTGGGGGGGGGGCAATACCATGAAGAGTCAGAATTCCCTCTTTCTGAATTTTCATGAATATAGTTATTATCCATTTGAAAATCTATAATCAGATCCAAAATACATTTGTTCGGTTAAAATGGTTAAAATCCTATTTTTTTTATCTATTTTTATTTTTTTAAATAAATTGTTGTAAAATATAACCTATATTTTGCGAAAAAATCGACAAGCCGGACTCAGAAAGAGTAACGGAAATTTTCAATTTCGAGTGGTATTTGGTGTTGAGGAGTGTAAGGTAAGAATTTTTTTTTTTTTATCAGAAAGGGCACAAAACGGAAAACCATTACAGTTCCTACACCATTAATCCAGAGTAGCGAACTAATTGCACGTGAGCGAAGGACATCCCCGCCCGCTAACGACACTCTTGACAAATCTTGACGAGACTACTGCGGAGGACGAAACTCGGAAAGCCTTGAGCCTTAGCGCTTCCATGTAGGGGGTCCCGATAAGTCGAGAGGCACATTGACGAAGGAGCGAGATTGATAGCCTGCCCTGCTCACTACCGTTTCATTCATCCTGGCAAGAGTCCATTCATCGAATGCCATACTGTTCCCTTGGCCTGAGCACCTCCAGAAGAGAGGCAGAAGGCTCATGATCATGACTGCAGACATTACCTCAACGCCTTAACCTTGTTGTTATTGTCAAATGGCAAACCAAATCTCATGTGATACGCATAACAAACACACACTACAGAAAAAGAGTACGAGAACAATTGCTTTAGATATATACTGAATTTTATGTAATAAGAACAATAAATGCAAGGTAATAGAATAAAAAATCGAACTGTGAACCTCGATGTCTTGCTGTGCTTGCTGAAAGCAGGAGATCTAGGCTCGAGTCCTGGCTGAGACAGTTAGATTTTTTATTCTATTCCCTTGCATTTATTGTTTAAAATAAGTGTAGGATTAAATACCACAACAAATACGATATTTATGTATTAGTGTATCCATTAAAATGTATCCGTGGTTTCAGGGATAGCCGACCCACTCAGGAATCTCAATCATGGCACTGAGGGCTCTAATATCGAAATTAATGTGTTTAATAAGATGGATACATGTAGATAGCTCCCTCTTTATGAGTGAGTGTTAAAAAGATAAATAATAATATCGATATTTATTTAATTATTCTATTAACTTCAAAAGTTATTTTCCAAGTTCGAAAAGCTACTTATCCGCAATAATACTCTTCCTTTCCCCTTTGGCTTTTATTGCCACTTTTGAAACAGGCCGCTCTTCTTTTGTACCTACCGCCTCATACCACCCAACCCTTCCATCACCCACGATGTACTAAAAAAAAAAAAAATTTTCAAAACCGTTCCCCTCATTCATGAAAATGTAAACCTAGGGACAGGACGTCCCCTCTCGTCTTCTCGTGTGGTTAATTGTTATTCTGCATACTGAATTCTTCTACATATTTTACCACTGTGAGTGTGTGTTTGTGAATTTGATTTATAATAGGTTGTCTAAAGCCGTGAATCTTATATGAGATCGCACGTATCTATCAACCGAGCCATTACTTATATCTACATTTAGCATGGAAGATCAGAAGCGAGTTCTTTGGGGATTAAGTTCTTCTCAGTAAGATCATGAGTGATCATAGACATGGGGGTGGAGAAAGCATTTATTGTATTAGTACGAGGGTCACCCCCGAACTCTATAGGGGACAATGAGGGAAACAGTAGGAAGAGAGGGTGGGGTATGGACAAGCGGGAAGGGTGTCTGAGACGAATCAGGTTGAGTGTCAGAGGGGGTGGAAAGGATTGCCCTGGGATAGACAGGTGGATAGGAAGGGGTGTTAGGAACAGATGGAGAGTCGGAGTCGGCTATAAAATATGTGTTCATTTGGACAAGAATTTATTTCTTCTACCACTACTGTAGCTAGCTAATAACTTAGTGATAAAGTATCTCTGTTTATGCTGTAAACCTTTCTTGCTTCAACTGGACTTCTATCTACGATTTACCTTAATAGCTTTTATTTATTACTCTTTTATTAAAGTTAGTCAGTCACCAGAAAATGAAGAATTATGTTGATTGCAATAAGCACTAAAAGCAACATTATTGTAATACATTTCTTAATGTTCATTTGTGCAATGTTTTACTCTTTGACCTGTAAAACCAGTGGTTGATTGGCCAAAACGAAGGGAAGAAAAATATTTCGGAGGGGCAGGAATATATTTACACTGCGTATATAAATATCCAACATGAATTTCTTTAGTGGTTGGGAGGGAAGGGAGGGGATGGGTGGGGTGGGGGAGAGAAACCATTAGTATGCAGGAGGTGTAGCCAATAGCTGGTTTTTATTTTTCGATATTATTTATTGACTTTTTAGATTGGACGGTATTTCTAAAACTGGAACACAAATCATATCTATGCTTAAAATTCGACTTTTCTTTTAAGGAAAATATGTGGCTCAACTGTCACTGGCAATTGTTAAATTAATTTCAATTAATTGTTTCGTTCGTGTATTATTAAAATACGAGTGTAGAGCAGTAATTTCCTTGCCGCATTAAAAAAGAGGAGACATAGTTGTGGTTTGCCCCTCTTTTTGTTCCTTTTAATTCGGAGGAATTTTATATTCTGTAAAATATTTAAATATTTCTTTTACTTGAGCGGAAGGAGTTTCTTACATCTCCTTGGGGTCAGACATTTTTCCTTCCTAAGCCTTGGAAATTAGTTGAACTCCACCTAAAAACTAAAACAATTCAATTTGAGAAAATAGAAAAATAATTTAATAACTAGAAAAAAGATTGAAAGTTTACATGACGTAGCACTTACACTAACAGTAAAATATTAGCAGTTTTCAATTCCAAGTTTTTAAATAACCTTTAAGGATAATTTCTATTTAGGGCTTTTTACACTAATGTATAGCTTAATATATATACATCACGAATTCATGATTTAAAAAATTAAGTAATTTATTTATGCTTTAATTAGGCATAAATTAGAAAACAAAATATTATTTATTATTATATTAATAGCTTAAACTTCTAATAAACTGTCCTCTCTCCTTTAATAAAATAATAGCTAATAGCAACTAAGAAAAATAAGTACTACGGAGTACAAATTTAAGCAAGAAGGTTGGGCTCAAGATAAAGTACTTATGCTGAGGGAAGATTTTGGATTCATAAAGTAAACTTGATTCCTTGAAATGGAATATTCTAATAAAATCTAAAGAAAAGTGTTTCCTTTGGACAGCGAGATTTTTTCCACTAAGAAACATCATGAAAAATACGGTATAAAATTGTATTAGAACAATAAATCCCCCCTCCCCTTAAAAATAAAACACTCTATTTCTGGGATATAATTGAAGAATAATATGTATTAAATAGATTAAGTACACGAAATATTCATAAATGCCTTTTCTACTCCTAAATTATTGTCATGTGAGAATGGTCGGGGTTTCGGCCAGGAAGAAAAAATATACACCAAAATTTGGAGTAATATTTTTATTTATGCCAACGTTTCGGCTTACCTAGTAAGCCATCATCAGGGCAATGGTGTTGAGTGGAGAAATCTCCCCAGGGTGGTTGTTCACATTGTAAACTGCAGAAAACAACTGTTGTTTTCTGCAGTTTACAATGTGAACAACCACCCTGGGGAGATTTCTCCACTCAACACCATTGCCCTGATGATGGCTTACTAGGTAAGCCGAAACGTTGGCATAAATAAAAATATTACTCCAAATTTTGGTGTATATTTTTTCTTCCTGACCGAAACCCCGACCATTCTCACATGATATTCGAGACGGCCAACTAACCATCAACCATGTCTAAATTATTGTCATAAAGTTAATAGGATTAGGATTAGGATCAGGTTATAGGGCGATATACATCATGGTTATTACGCCCTAGCTGTTTGGGTTTATCTAGGGTTAAATCTGTTATCCATTTTTTAAAGTGTTTTACGTTTTTTAGTGCTTGTTTACAATACGTTATATAGTACTTGGTGAGCAATAAGTTATATTTGTACTCACACCTGCACACAGACATACACAAATATAGATACAAAACCATTTTAAAAGCAGAAATATAAATTATATTACTTAAAAAGTAAAGTTAAAATAAACATAAAGTAAATATTTATCTACTATATTTTTCAGAATTCAGTATCAAAAGAAATTTTATCTCTCAGAAACTAACTAAAAATTATATTGTGACGTTTTATTAACAAAAAAACCACATAAAATACAAATAATAATTAATAATAATGTAAATACCTTTCTTTCTTATTTTGTTAGTTAGCCTGCGATAGCAATTAAAACTGGAATTTTCGAATTTTATAGAAAAGTCCATATGTATTTAAATTATTTAGTTTCAAATTTGGGAGTTTACTACGACCTGCTTGTCGTATATAAATGTATAAATTTCCAGTAAACAAAGAGTGGAGGCTTAGCGAGCTTCGTATACTTTCTTACATGTCATACTTGGTACGGATTCTTTACAAAACGCTTAAAACATTCAAATTTTCAAAAACTAAATTTCGTATCTTGGACGTCCTGAGTCTCCTACTTAACTCGTATGATTAGCAAGACTTTACCAAATCATTATTTTCCTAAACGCCAGACTTAGGGTCCCCTTGTTCTCCGCTTTTACCCATTTGTAGATTATTATCATATTCGTCTTTATCTTTTTGAAGAGATACCTAAATAACATTTTGGCTTTTTTATTTTAAAAGTTTTGTATTTAATATACTTACATGTCCGTCGTCACCATATGGTCTGTCACCGTCAGGCCGAACATATTCTTCTCCACATTCTCGGACTCTGTCTCAGTTATAAGTATATTAAATAAGGGGACTATGGGCCCCACTCATAATAGGTATAAGGTTTAATATTAAAGCCCAAGAGGTCGCGAGGCCATCTCCGTTTAAGTCGCCGGGGAGGATTGTAAGAATTGGAGTCCGACGATAAGGATTTGCCCAATCCTAATGTGGGTTAGGATGAAATTCGAATTTACTATGGAAGAGTTTGAAGCGGGTAGAGATAAGGTCTTTGACAAAAGGAATATTAAAGTCGTGATGAAGGCTAGAGTTGGACACATAATATGGAGCATTAGCAATTATTCTAAGAATTTTGCACAGAAAGGATTGTATTCTTTGGATATTGGAAGGCTTAGCTGCACCGTAGGTCCAGATTGGTCGTATTATGGACTTGTAGATGGTCAGTTTGTTTTCAAATGTGAGATGTGAGCGCCTATTTATAAGGTTGTATAAGAGTCCGTGGCGTCTGTTGAGTTCTTGTCGCTTGATTTTAGTATGTTCATTTCAGTTGAGTCGTAAGTCAAAATAAGTATATTAACATATATCATTGCTGGAAAAAAACCCTATAGAATTTATAAGATTTCGATTAATCTAGAGTTTTATCTTGTCCACGATAAGTGTAGAATAATTCCGTAGTAGTGAATAACTTGATATAGTTAAAGTCAACTGTTAAATAATTAAAAAAAAAAAGGCACTGAGGCCTTTCGATCAAATTATATTTCTTGCACATTAATAAAAATTGCGTGTGATGTAAAACTCATACGATTTTTCAATTAACCCCGTAAACTAATTAAATCTCGCAGAACCGTCGTTAATAAATATTTGAATCTGAAATTTTCATGTCATATTGAACTTATGAGTAAATATAAATATAAATATATCTGTGTGTCAGCTTTGCTGTTATTAAATAAATATTTGTATTTCTCTTAACGTTGCAAGAACTCATTTTTTAATGACACTTGAAATTTTAGGTAAACCCCATTCCTTTAGGTCCAATTATACTAAATAAAATAATCAACATTCCTTTTTTACATAAACATAAACAGCTACAGACCTTCGGAATTCGCTAAAAGTAAGTCTATGGGCCAGCGGAAGTAGAAAAGTAAAAAGAAAAAGCATTTTGGGATCTGGCTTATGATGGAATAATGCGATGAAGAAGTAGAGCTGGAGAAGTGGTCCTTCAAAGAGCACAAAAGCAGAACGAAAATAAATCTTACGGAAGAGAAATCTTACCCCAGTAAACTAAGCTTGTTAAGTTGAGAATAATGAAAAGTCAAATAACACGGGTCAGAGTTCACTCAGCTCTTAATGAAATAGAAATGGAAGCTTTTATTTGGCTCAGTGCTTACACCATCCGCACGGAATGTGCCAAACAAAGCTTGAAAGAAATCGTTCGTACAGCTGTTATTCCTGAAGAGAGTATTTTGTACAAGCCACAGGCAGTTACTGCAAGGGTACTTAGTGCCAACGCCTTGGGAAAACTATTTAGCACCAAGTATTGACCACAGTATAACTGATATGGGCTACGGGTCAATAATAATTAAGAACAAAAATAAATTAAAGCTAACTTTTATAACAAATAACTACTCCAAGTAATTAAAGATAACAATTGATCCTACTGTCTTTATAATGAATATAAAATACAGCTAATTAACAGATATGTACAAATAAATTAAATGCGCTTTTTTACATAGAGGTCTCAGAAGAACTGGCTAGTTAATGTCATTAATCACTTCGCTGTTAACGGCATTGGAAAGGCCACGGTTAGCCCGACGCTCTGGGACACGAGTTCTGACACGGAGTCTGACACTGACACTGCGACTTGGGGGCCACTGGTGAGCAGCTTTTATAAATTCTTGGAAATGGCGAGAAAGGACTGGAAGAATTTATCGCGATTTATTTGTAACCCTACTTCTCTTCTCTGAACAAAGGAAGCAGATGTCATCCTTCAATTGGCCCGTTCCCGTCCAGATCCGGTCCCTACTTCCCTAGTTTTAAACAGTATTCTGGCAATTTAATTTGTCTCAATTATTAGTACTCTCACTGTCGTTTAATTTCAAACTTAGTTCTAGAAAATGGCATAATAATTAATATTACGATTGACCAAGCAGACACACCTTTATTTGAAAGCATAAGTACTGACTGGTGCAAAAGCTTACGAATGAAAATTACATTATTAATTATCCCGTAAATACAACCGCTATACACGTTGACAATCTCATGGCATGACCCTCGCTATTGACGCTCATGATAGAGGTAGCAACAACTAGATGAAGAAGGTTAAGTACACGCTTAATTTTAATCCATTACTCTGTAAAGCTTTTAATTTCTTGTTGGGAAATAAGCTTACGTAACATGGCGCGATTTTTGTAACTTTCTTCATTCAATTTAAATTTATTTGTTTTTTAACTAGGATAGGCTAAAAATATTATTCTTTTACAATTACATATATATATATATATATATATATATATATATATATGTGTGTGTGTGTGTGTGTGTGTGTGTGTGTGTGTGTGTGTGTGTGTGTGTGTGNTAATGTAAGCTATGAGTGTATATATATAACTATCATACCTTCTATTATCCGTCTTCATTGGTTTCTGCAAACCATCTTCTGTTGGCGAGCGCTTTAGGACATTGTCCATCCTCGTGGCCGAATACATGTGTTCACAACTTATTATTAACGAACAACTTAACACACAATCTGACACCATATTCAGACCTCCACTGTTACCAAAACGAACACACAAATGAAAACGAACAGACGACAATTAAACCGACAACAACGCAAAAAGACCTTATGCACCTGACGCATCTGACCAACGCACAGAAAACAAACACAGTTGAATACAGACAGTGACAGTGAACACATATATTCGGCCAAGAAGATGGACAATGTCCGAAAGCGCTCGCCAACAGATGGTTTGCAGAAACCAATGTATACGGATAATAGAAGGTATGATAATTCTATATTCATTGGTAGTCATAACAACCCTTTATATGTATATATACATTTTTTTCCCTTATGACAGTAACCCTGCCATAAGGGCATTTATTTACTGTACATGCCATACATAATAATTGTATACCATGTACTTGTTACATTAAAAAAAATTAAAACATTAAATAATTATACATATAAATTGAGTAAAAGTATATATTATTAAGTATATGTTGAAAATGGATTAACAACAAACAGGAAGAAACAATTGAACAAGAAAATTTAACTAAAATGAACATAAACGAAAATATTTAAAAATGAATAATCACATAAAAAATGAAGAAATATACAATAAAAATTCACATATATACATTAATATACGTAAGATTTGGTTAATTAATTATAAACAGTAAACGTGTAATTCTTATGTGAGTATTTTATATATTTTTTTAAANGAGCAGAGAATGTGAAGGCGGCCCATCTGGGGTATGACAGTCCTGATTTATCTCGGCCGCATCACAGATTTACGGCGAGAGGCCTTGTCGAAGCCTTGGCGCTGGGGTCTGCGGGTTGGGGACACTGCGGTTCTCCATTTCCTGGGGCATTCCACAGTTCGGTGTAGCAGGCTTGCTTTCAACATTTCCTATCCTCCAACATGCTTGCGTAAGCTTTGGAAAGCGAATATACCATTGCAAAGGAGCTTCATAAGCTAGGCAGGTCGCTAACGATTATATGTATATATATATATATGTGTGTGTGTGTGTGTGTGTGCATATGTGTTGGTAGAAATTATTTAGATATTATTCTATATTGACTATCGTTTTTACGATATAAAATAAGTCCGCCACGCAGGGGATGTCTTAATAACTTTTACTGTGATATTTATATTATATTTATGTAAAGTACTTTTGATTTATTTATTAGTCAATAAAATTGGTGCCTAGAACTAAATACTTAGCCACTTTGTGAAGCAATTTGTGAAATATTATGCCACGGTACTTATTTATTATGGAAAAAATAATATTAATAATTATAAATTTTATTCTGTTTTTCCGAAATTATTATTTTTTTTTTTATAAAACTTAAAATAACTCTTTTGGATTAAAATGAATCTCATAGTATAAGGCTTATTGTTTGAGTATGTTTGACAACAACTGAATTGCTAATATTTACCCACAAAAAAAACAACAAAAAAACTTTGAAACCATGAAATGTTACCTCGTAACCATTCAGACAAATTACATTGGTAGCTGAAATGACTACTAAATTTATTCAGAAATAGGGTTCCGGTTAGTGAGTTAAGAAAAAACTTCCCAAGAACCGCATACAGAAAATTAAAACAGATAAACAGTTGAGGCTCTCACAAAAAAAAAAAAAAAAAAAAACATTACCGAGATGGAAAAATACTTAATGGGAAAAGAGGAAGAACTCACTTGAACAATATTAAACAAAAGAAAGAACACTACACTAACAAAAGAACGAACGAAAGGGCATTGTGCTCATTCACTTCAGGAATAAGATTCAAGTAGGAGCCATCTGAGTTTATCGTATACTTCAAATAAATTAATTTTTATTGAAAGAAACGTCCTTGGATATTTGAAATAGTTTAAATTTAATCAAAACTGAAATATAAAAGAAGTTCTTAAGTAATTCCTTAAAAATTTGCATTTGGGTTATGAGATTCCCTTTTACAGAATACCAGTTTATTTTGCAGTTTTAAACCCACTGAGTGGAGAAAAAAAAAATTACAATTACTCTAATTTTGTTAATTGACAATTTTCTTAAGTGATTTATAAAACAGCATTAGCCTTAGTACATTATCATGTAACAAATTCGGCGCCAAAATGTTATCTTTTTCGATACGTTTGTTTTGGCTATATTTTAAATTTAGTAATATGCCTTTCAGACATTATACAAAATATATAATAATGAAAGTCCGTCAAGCAGGATACGTATAATTCAAGCGGATTTCTAAAGTTTCATTTAAAATTAATATATATATATANNNTATATATATAAGAGTAAATGGTGAAATTTTATTTCTTCTAGCTGGAGAAAACAATAATTTGAAAAGATATGATTACTATTGTTTGCTCTAGGTAGACTTATAGTAGTCCTGAGGTGAGAGAAGTGCTCACACGTCATGTTACATTTTACACCTTTTTTGCTTTATAAAATTTGTTGTAATAAAAAAAAACACTTAAATAATTGATTATTATTGTCAACTTAGATCTTTTTATTTATACTCTCCTCTTCTTATAATTTGACTTCAACCAAATGTGACTTCATCAAGTGTTTTTAATGAAAAATATTAGAGCAGAATTTGGTAATTTGACATTTTGTTCCTAAATACCTTTTTCAACAATATAGAAAAATATTATTATTAGTCAATTATATTTTACGTTTATTTGGTTTTACAAATTTTCATTAAAATGAAGTTCTAAATGTCAAATATTGTTTTCCCTTTCAACCAACGCTCTCTATCAACTGATTTTAGCTATAAACGGACGGGAAAAATATAGTCAATTATTTATAAAATTGCGGGTATAATAATAAACACACACACACACACACACACACACACACACACACACACACACACACACACACACACACACACACACACACACACACACACACACACACACACACACACACACACACACACACACACACACACACACACACACACACACACACACACACACACACACACACACACACACACACACACACACACACACACACACACACACACACACACACACACACACACACACACACACACACACACACACACACACACACACACACACACACACACACACACACACACACACACACACACACACACACACACACACACACACACACACACACACACACACACACACACACACACACACACACACACACACACACACACACACACACACACACACACACACACACACACACACACACACACACACACACACACACACACACACACACACACACACACACACACACACACACACACACACACACACACACACACACACACACACACACACACACACACACACACACACACACACACACACACACACACACACACACACACACACACACACACACACACACACACACACACACACACACACACACACACACACACACACACACACACACACNTTGTAGTTGTTAAAGATATGATATATATATATATATATATATATATATATATATATATAGCATATCTTTAACAACTACAATTAAGTTAAAATAATTCAACGCTGTATCAACGTGAATATCTTGATTTCCCTATTTCCCTATAGAAGAACTTTTAAAACAAGAGACTTAACAACGTCATAGTGACGTTATATGTCCAAGGGAGTTTTTTAATTTTTGGATACTCAGGAAAGAATTTCCTCCATTTATATCATGTTTTATCAAAAAATTTTGGGTCTTTTTTCTTAATTTTCTTATTTTAAAATATATTATTTCGAAGAAATGTGTTAATATTTTCAGAAAATTATATAATTGCATGACAGCTTAGAACAAATACATTAAGCCCAACTGGATAAAATGATTAGGGTTCCATATTTGTGAAACAAAGTCTTTAATTTTTACCAAGAACATTTCTATCCTCTTTACTCATACATAAAATTTATTCTTAAAAAAATTATAAAAAAGAAAACTTTCAGCTAAATTACATTTATTCCATTTCAAAGTTACTTAGAAAGTGCTATGAAAAAATATTTCTATTAATATAGAGAATCTTGGATAAAAGGAAGAGATCGGACAGCTTACCTCTCATATGGGTTTGACCTTTATGACATTTTTGACTACTCTAAATTTAGAGAAGTCAAAATTAAATTCCTGGCAAGTTATAAGTCACTTACTTTTAGATAAAACTGAGTTCAGTCTACGACAGCCCTCCATTTTAATTCCTGCTTTTAAATGTCTATTTTATATCCATACAACTTTGGATATTCTACAAGTACTGTATTGTATCCTGTGAGGGTACATAGATAGGATTCAGATCGCAGAAATGTCTGTATTTTCTTCTAGGCCTCTGTAAGTTGAAGGTGTTGCTAATTGGATTCCTGCTGACTGAGGGAAGTGCTCAGGGGGAACAAAAGCCCACCCCAGATTTAGCTCGTGATTACACGGACTTGGAGGGGGGAGAGAAGAAGGGATGATTCAAGAATGAATAATAAGGGTCGTGAACATTTTTCTCTCTTTGCTCTAAATGGGGGGGGGGGGGGATGGAAGGATGGAAGTTGGAAAGCTCCGCCGTTATTTATGGAGCTGGAAGTCCTGTCTTTGAAATATAAATGCATTTCCCCGAGTTGCATCCCACACTCTCTTTCATCGCTCTTCCTTTTGCTGGTTGCTGCGGGGGCGGGGGGTACTATTGCCAACTAGCTGTTTCTTTCAGGCAGATCAGAAACCGAGCCACGTGCGCGTTAGTGTGGCTTCACTGAGTATGGGTTCAGTCAGGGGAATTCTGTATATGCACCGCTTCTGAACCACTTTCTGTGTGTATGTTGTTGAATCCTTAGAAGTTAATGGAACACTGTAGTTCAGGTTCTATTTTACATTCATTCACAAACTGCTTCATTCATCCCTTCTGTAATACTTTTTAATCCAATATATCTTTAGATTTAAAGATTACACTGCACAACAAAAAAATATTTTTTGAATGTTTCCTACACTAAATTAGTCTATTTCTACTAATTTTGGAGTGATAAAAACGAAAATATCATTGAAAATTTTTTATTAGCTCTAGTTTTTGAGATATACAGCACTTAATCTTAAAGAGTAGTTATACTATACGTGAAAAGTGAAAGTACAAAAAACAATATTGTTATGTTTCTTTTAAATATTTTAAGTACAAAATTGATTTAAAAAAACATTATTCTTAGTGTTTTGACAAATAAAAGAGGTTTGTACCACCAAATTTCAATTAAGTCAATCCGATGTATTGTAAGATCGCTGTCGTTTAGCTTGTCTTTTATAAAACACTTCTGGAGCATCCTGTACTGAGCTGTCTGTACTGAGATATTTTCACATCATGTTTTAGAAGATTCCACTGTTGTAGTCTTGACCCTAACAGCTCAGCCTTTTCCTTAGACAAGCCAAGATTTCTTATAAGGTCACTCAACTCTGCTTGACTAATTCTGTGAGGATCACTAGACCTATCGCTTACATCAAAATCAGGGTCATAGGATGTAGAAGGATGGGTTGCTTCTTGTAAACAGACTTCATCACTTTCCTCTAAAATTTCATAGTTTTGGGGTGGAGAAGGGACTGGCAAATTGTCTGTGTGTGGTACAGGCCGAAGAGCAGATGGGAGATTAGGGTATTTCACCGTTCCTCTTTTCTTCATAGATAAACCTTGCCTTATAGGAGGAGTTAAGCAGAAATAACAGTCGTCTGTATGATTGGTAGGCTCACGCCAAACCATAGGTACTGCAAAAGCCATTGCCTGCTTGTTATTTTTCAGCCACTCTCGCAATATGACGGAACAAGAATTACAACATATATGAGGAGCCCATGATTTATCTTGGTCCCCAACTTTTACACCAAAATAATGTTCATAGGCAGTCTTAATGATAGGTGACATTTTACGTTTCTGAGCCTTAAATGTTATTTCACCACATATATAGCAAAAGCTATCGACAGAATTCACACACTTTCGAGGCATTTGAGGAATAAACACTTTCTATTTATAATATAAAGATACTATGTCTTGAAAACAAGAGCTAATATATAATTTTTATGGTCATTTTCGGTTTTAACACGTGGAAATGCATTAAAATCAGCTATTATTATTATTTCAACCCCGAAACAAAAACTTTGTTGTTCAGTGTTATTAGATTTTATTTTTTTTAAAGAGAAAATCGCTAAAAAATTGTATTCTTTATTAGTTTAAAATCATTTGGCAAATATGCTTTCAAATATATATATATNTTTGATCTTAATTTTTTTTAAACGTAGATCACGCAATAGCTACATTGACTAGGCAACTTTCCACTAACCACCAAATAAAAAGGGATATAAATAGATAGTGACTTTTTTCATCTCACAAGTAGATGAGAAAAATAAATAATAAGTTTAATAAATTAGGGACAATATTATCTTATTTTATTAATAACTTAATATTTGTAGACACAGAAGTACAAAATGTAGATTATATGATTATTGATAAAACCTCCATGTATATTTATTAATTTATTTAAATAGTCCTATTGGGTTAAAAAGTAACTTTTTTTCTTCTTTTTTTTCTTGTAACTCTTGTATTTTTATTATACACTATTCGTAGATATTTTACACGAGATTTTTACAAGTTGGCTAAAAATCCTATATACCTAATAAACATATTTAAAAAAAATATATATATATTTTTTAAATCATGTTCTTACTGAAGATGTTTGGGAACAGAGCTACTAAAAGAAAATAATTCAATTATATATATAAGTTATATTGGGTTAGATGGATATTTACTTTTAAAAAAGAATATATTCATCAATCCAATATTTACATTTAACGATCAAATAGATTTGATCGGAGTCTGTTACAATAAATCAAAGGGATCACTACAGTTATCACTTATATTCATTAAATAAATAACACTTGGTAGGAGAACCTCGATGAATAGGGACTTGAACAAGGCTAGAACAAGACTGGAGCAAGGCTGTAACATAACTGACTCGAGAAGGATCTCTGGGAAGATGAGATAGGGTTGGTTAGGGTGAGGAGCTTCTAGGAAAGGACCTGACTGCAAGCATTATTTTATGTGGATTAAGTAGGATATGTCAATATAACGTATATATATATA
>KZ807055.1:741280-751609 GCA_000696205.2 Oncopeltus fasciatus
GAAGGATAACATCTTGCCACCTTGACTCTTTTATTTTAAGTTGGTAAGTTTACAGTACTAAATTATACATACAGAGACAAATTTATTCAGAATTTTTTTTTTTGAGGATGTAAAAAATATATTATTTCTGTAAACACCTAAAGAATTATGAAAAATAAATACAATTAATTCATATTTATCTTGAAGAATAATGTCAAGATTAAAATTTTAAGGATAAACCTTAATTTATCCCATAGAGAAATTATTATCCATTTTGAGATATAAATATGAAATGGCCTAGCACTTTAACTACTTTCTTTTAGCTTCCTACAACCCCCCCCCCCCCAACCAAAAAAAATCTAATAATATTATCTCCTTTCCTTTTGTATATATTATAAGATTAATAGACTCAGTAATCCAATTCAGTATTTCCCTAAAATAGGAATGAGAAGTTTTAACAGAACTACACAAACATTCCCTGTCTATTAAATAAGTCTCACTATACTTTGTTTGTCTTCTCATTAATACCTCTTCCGGGCTTGTCCATGTAAAAAAAGCTACTTTTACCGAGCTTTACTCAATCCTGTCTACATCCTGAGATGGCTTTTTCAGGTCTTATAGCAAAATGATAGTAGAACTGTGAGTTTTTTTATTTTTTTGATTATATTTATGTTTGTTTGTGATTTATCTTGGAAAGGAAACTAAAAGGTGTTTGTTTTCTAGATCGATGGAATCCTTTGTATACAAATTTTATCATTCATGCAATTCAATACTGGGTCAGTCAATACTTTTAGTAGATTACATTATGTTATGGATAGTAAGGTAAAGCCAACCAGTCTATTTGTGTAAATCACACACGATAAAGGGTATTTGTGGTACTCGTGAGATTACAAGCACCCCCAAGCGATGAAGATTGAGCTGGCCATCTAACAAAGGCAGGATTCACGACAACATTTAGCTTTGAGTGATATTCCAGGCCTAAGTGTAATGCCAGCTGATTATGGCGGGAGTCGGCCGACACAGTCAGCGCGATGATGTGGAGGCGGCATAATAAGTAGCCACTCTCCCTGGTGTTGCAGGCTCTCTCACCTCCGACCTCATTAAGGCCCTCATCACTATGTATATCCGCAATCCTCTCTCTCTCCGCAAACCCCCACAGCCATCATCCACCTTGAAGTTGTAGGGGAGTAGCTTGAGTAACCTTGAAGTTAGGCAGTGCGGGTGGGGTATACAATGAAAACTTCAACAGACCCCTCCCCGTCAGACTTTGTCTCCATCCAAAGTCCCCAAGTTTTAATACCGAAATGCAGTATTTATGACGTTATGGAAATTGTTGCTCAGACTTATAAAAGTTAGAAGTAAAGTTATTATTCTCTTCGGAGTCATTTCCTTGTTCGAAAGACTGGGTTCAGAAATATTGAAATGATCAATTTATTTCATGCCTTCTTGAAATAATGTTTCGATAGTACGTATTGTTGTACAATATACGCAAACACATTTATTTCAAAAAATTTAAAATAAATTTGTGTATAGCACTGTTCCATTTGCTTACATTTAACAGTCAAAGTCTGCCAGCCAAATCTATCGAAACTTGTTTTGAAGGATTTGAAGTATTTTCCTAAGTGAAAAAACATCACAGAAGATAGCCAAGATATAATGGAATGTACTAGTTGTTTATCATCCATAAAACGTTTATATTATTATTCTTCTTTCTAAATATTTCATTACTATAGATCCGACTGTTACATAAATGGATCACCAATATTTCAGGTTGTCTGACCTTCATAGTAATAGAAGTATGGCCCAGTTTTTAAGGAGACATTGGACCGTTGTATACTTCCAAGTGAGCTTTGAGAAAATAGTTGTAAAAATAAAAAAAGGCCTATATATTTCTTGTTATATATCTTCTATTTCCTGCTATTATATATCCGATTTTCAATTTGAAACCAACAAGGCACTACTAGCAATATCTAGTCCTACAAGTAAGAAAATACTTCTCAGCAGTAGGCATTACTGTTACTTTTGATACGAAAGAGTAGCAGTTATAAGTTATATATTCACGGGCCTTTATGTTATTTTGTAATTGCTAGTTTAAGCTATGTACTTGTTTCTTGTTTGGTTTATTTTTTATTTGCATTTGGATTATTTCTGTATGCGTAGGAATTACCCCCAAAAAAACCGATAATTTTGATTAATTGAATTTTAGTATAATATAATAATTGCCAGTAAATTTTTAGCAAAGGAAAGATTCTCCTAATAATGTTACGTACAATAACATCACTATACCTCTCGCTGATTCAGTCCGTTACCTTGGATTCCACCTTGACTCACGACTCAACTGGAGTGAACATACTAAAATCAAGCGACAAGAACTCAACAGACGCCACGGACTCTTATACAGCCTTAAAAATAGGCGCTCACACCTCACATTAGAAAATAAACTGACCATCTACAAGACCATAATACGACCAATCTGGACCTACGGTGCAGAACTGTGGCCAATATCCAAAGAAAACAATCCTTTCTGTCCAAAATGCTCAGAATAATTGCTATAATTGCTCTATATTATGTGTCCAACTCTACCCTTCATCATGACTTTAATATTCCTATCGTCCAAGATTTTATCTCCACCCGCTTCAAGCTCTTCAATAGTAAACTCCAATTTCAAATTTCTAATCCACATGCCCAATACCTGTCGTTGGACTCTGATCCTTACAATCCTCCCGGGCAACCCTTACAATCCACCCTGGGCCTTAATGCCTAAACTTATTAGGAGTGGGGTCGATGGGTCCCTTCTTCCTGCACAG
Organism: Oncopeltus fasciatus; assembly: GCA_000696205.2. Lineage (NCBI taxonomy): Eukaryota > Metazoa > Arthropoda > Insecta > Hemiptera > Lygaeidae > Oncopeltus > Oncopeltus fasciatus. Next base: position 744,067 of record KZ807055.1, read on the forward strand.
TGATGTTCAATTATTTATTTTATTGTTATTTTTATATAATTTTTTCTGTTGTAATTTCTCTATGTCATCCACTTACAAGATGGTAATAACAAAATGTAATAAATAAATATTTATTAATAATAAAAAAAATCCAACGAAAGAAGAAAAATAATATGAATTTATTCTTAAAAGTTTTTTCTCTTATTAGTAATATTAATTGCTGCTATTAAAATAATTTTACCTTTTGAGTAATCGAGTCGTTTATCCGCGATCGTTAAAAATTCATTTGTATCTGCTACCATGTTGCCATCTGTCCAATAGCTCTCCTACTCATATTTGGCGCTGTCATGTTTGTGACAATACAATATAGTTCTTCTATGTGTGCATCACCACAACATACTAATGTATTTTACTTTCAGCCACTAAGCTATCTATATATGCAACTGTCTATTTCCCTTTTGTTCAAAAAGACAAATAGACATGTACTTCCGGTTTCTTCTTTTCTTTTCGGGTCATTATATTCCCTTAATCTTTGCTGTTTATGAATTCCCTAACAGTTGTCTGAGATTTCTTGGTTAATTTAATTTTATTTTATTCTGCTTTTATGAAATGCTCTTCTTTGTAGCTTCATTAGCTTTTCATGTTTCTTTGTGATTATTTAAAAAGCCTTAAATATTGATTTACTTTAAAATTAGTCAACGATGATCATCCCTGTATTGCCCTTAGCAGATCCCAAAATACACCAAGAAAAGAGTAAGAGATCAAAAAATCAGCGTCTTAATGTGTACATGTGTTTGATAAAGTAAGTTTTTTATATTATAAATTGTGAATACCATAAGGTTAAAATTTTTTATTTAACTATTATATCCTTACAATTTCTAGTTATATATAGAGCTTAATATGGTTGTGTTATATGTAGATCATACAGGGATTTACTCAATGATTCTTCATAAGAGCTTTGCTTTGGATACTTCAACTAGAAGCTAACAGAGTTTAACGTATTTAATAAATTACTAACGTTAATTTCCAACTGGGAAAACTTTACAATGCAAAATATGCACTAGGAAACATTGTTACATACACCATATGCATGCGGATATAAAAATTACGCAGTTCATATATTTTCCTATGACATCCAGGAATCCTAGGAATTTCATACATAAAATTCTGACATTCAGGTTGTAAATATCTTAAAATTCAATAATATAAATTTTTAGGACCTAAATAAGAAGAAATTTTGGATATATTCTATCTAGAATAAATGTTTAATAGAATTATGAATAAAAACATGTGAATTTAAATTAAGTATTTCATAACTATATACTAAACATAAAGCAAAAATTTGAAAATTATTTTTATTTATTTATTACATTCTGTTAAATTAAAACATTTTGTAATTTGATCACTACAATGAATTAGAAAAAAAAAAATGACATTCAATATCAATCACATGAGGAGAGAAAGTGACCAATGATACCACTCTCAAAGAATATGTGACTCATGAATAAACAGAAATATGTTTCTTCCTACCTATAGTTAATTTGGCCAGCAGAATTTAAATTTTCTTATCTATCAATAATATTTGGGTGTCATAAAAGGGAAAGATGTTTACTTTCGCTCCCCATATTACACAATTTGAATATTAATTTATTATGATATATATTAGCTTAAGACAAGATTTCCATGAAACTAACGAAATACCAACTTAAAAATGGATATTTATTTAAATATAGGATGTTCGTAGTACTATTATATAGTGGAGAGGATGGTGGGGGATTTGGTCAATTAACTTAAAAGTGAATTAAATTGATAAACCAAACAACTTTTATTTTAGCCTTGGTCTCTTAGGTTCTTAGGTGTAGAATAAATAAATAAATAAATAAATGTAACAATTTTACAAAGTTACTAATATTGTTGAATCTTAAATTTTTATTTAAAACTCAAAGACGAAATTCTAACATTTTTCTACAGCAGAAAATTTTCCCCATAGTTTGAGATAAAATGAAATATAAAATTTGAACCAAAGAGTAGAAAACTTACTTATGCTGTGTTCCAGCAATACATGAGGCACTTTAAGCCGGTCGTCTTGTAACCGAACTTCAGCGGGGATTAGAGGCGAGGGCAGAGTGAGTAGGAGACACCGCAGGGATTTAGATTTATTCAGTTGGCTTAATGAGGATATATTTAATTCAAGGGAAGGTTGTAATTGTGCCTGGAATGGCGATTGCAGCGCGGGCCCAGCACAGACCAGGCGTACCCTAATCGTGTTGTTCCAGGCTCCCCACTCGGCTACAGGTGTATTCAAAACAACACACGCCACTTCGGGATACAGCAAACACTGGGTATTCAGCTAAGCTGCCCACACACAGCTACAGGGGAATAACACGGCTAGACCCATTCCCGCTCATGCATATACATTTGTTTGTCATGTTTCACTTGACAGCTTTACCTAAGTATTGCCTTTTTTCACCAGATCCGATAATTATGTTAATGCAATTATTTAATGAGCCTAGAATAGTATCAATATTTGAAGGAAATGAGATTTGTAGCACATTGAAGATTTTTTTCCATTAATTTATTTTACAGATTTTTGGCATGTCCCTTCCTCTTGTAAAACACAAGGCTATTGGAGTTTCAGTTATTACACTTTCCGCTCACTTGTTGATCTACATGATACTAAGACGGATCCTTACTATTAGAGTTATATCCACTAAAATAATATTCAGATCAGTCATATAGCTTCATGTAGAAGTCCATATCGCCGATTGAGTTCTTGTCTTTTAAATTTAGTATGTTCGCCCCATGTAAGTCAAGATGGAACCCAAGGTAAAAAACAGAATTTGAACGTGACAAAGAAATATTGTTCAATTTCACAATTTCAGGGAAGTCTTTTTTTTCGCATTTGTAAATGAACTAGAATGCATTTTTCTTCATTGATTTTTATTCTCCATATGCCACACCATTGTTTAATTTTTTCGAGATGATCTTGTAGGTTTTTAGAAGCAGTTTTAGGATCGGGATGGGAGGATAGGATAGTTTTGTCGTCCGAAAATAGAGCTAAGAGGGAACTGGGATGTTTAGGGATATAAGCGGCGTACAGGATAAATAGGATAGGTCTAAGCACACTCCCTTGAGGAACTCCCGCTTCCACTTGGTAGAAATCGGAGTAATCTAATCCTTGCCGAACCCAAAAGAAACGGTTGGATAAGTAAGACTTAAGGATAAGGTAAGTATTATTAGTAAGTATGGATTTCAGTTTAAACAGGAGACCACTGTGCCAGACTCTATCAAATGCTTGGGAAACATCAATAAAAGTTCCTGAGCAGTACTCTCTGCGCTCAAGAGAAGAAGAAATGTAGCTTACGACGCGAAACACCTACTGGACAGTAGAATGCATACGTTGGAAGCCAAACTGATGATTTAGGAGGATATTGTAGGGTTGAATTGAAGGCATCATTCGTTTAACAGAATTTTTAGAAAACCTTAGAAAGTGAGGGAAGGGGACTTATAAGACAGTGGTTTTCCAGGTTTAGGAAATAATATTATGTCAGAATATTTCCAGAGGAGTGGGAAGTGTGTAGTTCAGAGTATAAAATTATAGATGTAGGTAAGGAATATAATTGTTTTCTTCGGAAGATTACAGAGAATTTGACCGGGGATTAAATCATATAGGTAGATGTGAGATTATATATTTGACCTTGGAAGGTGTTACTGCCTTGAGTGGTAAATCATAGGTAATGACATGTCCAGAAACTCTTCAGTCTGCATGGTATTGGACAGGTATGAGGGGTCTAAATGAAGAGTTAATGTTTGCTTGAGGTGCTGGGCAAACATTTCGGCCTTGTCATTGTCGGAAAAAGCCCAGGAACCATCTCAAGGGGGTAGAAGCTTTATGTCTCTTAAGGATTCTGCGAGTAGCAGTCCAGAGGGATTTATCTCCTGCTCAGAGGGAAGACAGATGGGTATTAAAAGTATCATTTCGTAAAGCACTTAATTTTTGCTTTACGAACCTGGAAAGACGATTAAAGTCTTTCCGGTCTGCGGGGTGTCTATATATTGGAACAACGCCCTTGAGCGGCGTTTCGCTATTACGAGCTTTTTAAGAGAATCTGGGAGTGGCTTTTGGGACTCAGAATGTGTCATGGGTCATGGGAGCTTTCCTTCTCCACTGGATATGACTTGTTGGTAATAATTACCTCCCATCGTAAGGCATTAAAAAACAAAACAAAAAAAAACAAAAAAAACAAAAAAACTACTGAGCCTCGAACCGGGGAAGTGGAGTGGAGCTCGAGAGCCCTGTACTGAGGCAGTGGCCTTAGTGGGGAAGGGCACAGATAAGACAGACAAGTCTGAGCCCTGCCTGCCCGCTTGGGGCTGGCTTTTGAAAAAAACTATAACTTTACTCACATAATTGTGGGTGATGTCGGTTCTTTCAAACATCACATATTTGTCAAGCACACTTAGATCTTGATGTCTGTCATTTTTCAGTGCACAACACTTCCAACAACTTAGAAAAATAACTTTATAAAAGAGAGCTACACGGACGAGATGTTTAATGGCTGGGAGTATTAGGTGTTGTTAGTAAATCAGAGGAAATACGTCATTGTTCCTACCAAGACAGATACAACGAGTGGAGTGTGATCCCTTAAGAGGAAAAAATCTCCTATTGCCGAGTGATGACATTTTGATATGCTGAAAAATTGAAAATATATCGGATCCTGGAGTGTACAGGAATCATGTTAAGTTACTGACAGCACAATTCGTATAACTAAATCTCTAGGAGATATTTGTCTTCTTAAGTTGCTTTTGTGAAATGAGGAAGATGGTAATAGTTTTAGAGGGAATTCTAATATTCTTTAAAATTTAAAGATTATTTCGTTTGTTTATATACCCAACAGCCAAATAACAATACCTAAACAGTTTTTTATATATAAGCAAGGTTTGTTGTATTTTAAACACCTCCATGAAGAATTTAAAAGGTTTGGTTTTGAGGTTCGTGGGTGTTATGTTGACTTCAGATGAACCAATTTTAACCCAACGACCTCCCCTGCTATGTAACTACGGACAAAACAACATGGATGAGTAGGGAATTATCATCGCAGGGCCAAGATGAAGGGGAAGAAAAGAAGATAGACGGCATCACCTGCTATGCAGCTATACACTACAAAATATGTCTCTGATGAGGAATATGCAGACCATAGCAGTTATTTTACTTAATATTTTGCAACTATGTATATGCTGTTATGTTATTTTTTGAATGTCTTAATAGTTAAGAATAAAAATCGCATCATTGAGAGACAGGTTAAGTCAGGTTAAGGAAATAAGTTTTCCAAGTTTGTATTACCCAATTTTATTTTTAATCTGAGAAAGTTTGTGATTCAAACATGACTTCACTATTTATGCAACTTTTAAAAGAATAGTTTAATTAATTAATCATTAATTTAATTAATTAATTTAATTAATTAATTTTAAATGCAATACAATAAGAATGATTTATGTACAAAAATAATAATATGCACTGTTCTGCTGTAATAGAAGTTATATTAATTTTAATGAAACTTCATTTAATAAATCGTGTAAAATAATATTCTGTCAGCACATAGGCATGATAAGAAACTTGGTTCCTTTGAAAACCTATTGACATAAAAATTTGTCCCAACCTCCCAAGGTAATATTTTTTCGTATACGACACTTAATTTCGTAAGCAGCAAGTGATATTCAAAAGCGAAATTCCACGAAAGGTTGTAGGGTCTTCCAAAAATTCGAATTATTATTCGGATCATTTATGCTTTTCATCACAATTTCAATGAAACTCGTTTTTTTTAAATGAAATAAATCACAAAAAATATGACGAAGCCCCTCCAATAATGGCTAGGAACGAAATATTATGATAATGATAAACAATAATTACTACATTCTTATTAATTTATTGAATAATCAATCTACGCCAGATTAATTGATTCTTTTTCCTTTTAAGACGCAATAAAATTAACCTGAATAAACACAAATTACACATGAAACTCAAGTTTGACAAATTCGGGACGCGATTCCGTGATTTTTATTAGATATTAGAGAATGAAAATATTACAATATTAAAATAAAAATGAAGAAAGTATCAGTGCCAATGACCTCAACAGTCCAAGCGCAAAAAAAAAAAGAGAATATGCATCACAATGGCTATTTAGATTTTGATGAAAATTATTTGAATTACGAATTTTGTATAAGTATGATCCAGAAAAATGTGTAACATAACTTGTGACAGGATTTCGTATTTATTTTTAATATTGCTTATAGAATGTAACATAAACATAGTTATGTGAAAATCATGGCCCTAGTCGAGTGTAAGGAATATTTAAAAAATAAATGAAATGTAATATTAGATATTTTGGAACAGAGGCGTACTCTATGATCACTGAGGAGAAGCTGTCCATGTCTGTACTGACCTGCCCTCTACTGGAAGAAATTAGAATCTCCTCTCGACCACCATTCTCTACCGCAGTCCCTTCTAATTCCACTGAAGTGGAAGTGGAGTTTTTTTTTGTTTGTTTTTTATTATTCTTAAGTTAAGACATTATTTAGTGATCCAATCAGTGTGACGATAATTATAATTTTCAAAATTTTATTTACTTATTTAACTAATCGTTAACTTATCTTTTTAAAACTAGTCGTTAACTTATCTTTCCTAAAACTAATCTTTGTAAAACTTTGCTCACTTATCTCATTTCATGATATCACTAATACTTGGTTACTTCTGATAGTAACTCTCTATTTTAGTAATTAGTAATGCCCTAATTCAGCATTTAAAATGTGAAGGTTATTCTGGTAAGAAAGACATTTTCCCTTTGTGTTCGACAAGTTGTACATTTGTTTGGAACTTGTTGGAAATAAGTCAATCGTATATAAAAAAAAAGACTAATTTTCCCACACATCTTTCAAATTTTTTATTATATTAACTTTTCATAACTCCCATTTAAAATTCAATATCTGTCTGCGCACAGTTATTTCTTAATTTAACGGGTAAATGTGCTTTTGATCTTCATCACTAGGCGATATTCATATTTTATACTATAATATCATTTTTTGAAAACAGTTCTGTGAAAGTAACTTGCATTTCAGAGGTCATTAGATTTTCTTCATTACAGCAACATTATTATCTTCAAGAGACAATTTTCCACATTCTTTCTAATTCCAAAATATGACATGTTATACAGAAAAGTATTTTTTCTTAAATTTTTAATTATCCTCTACTAACCATTTTCTGATGTAATTCAAGTTGGAAATTTTTTATGTCCAAAGGGCTTGCCATATTATCGATGTGGTTAGTATGAATGAAGTCCAATTAAAATTTCTGTTCTCTAGGTGACTAGGTTAAATTTTCTTCAAACTTAATTTATTAAATTAAATGTCAGCTATTTTCATTCACTTGATTGAAGCTGAAGAAAGACTATTAACTAATTTTAAATAATCTAAAAAAATAAACTTAAAAATTTTTAAATTAAAATGAAGATAAATCTTCTAAAAAATAATTTTAAAACATATTTATATTTAAAAATAAAAAGGATAT
>KZ807056.1:14168-24977 GCA_000696205.2 Oncopeltus fasciatus
ATACATATAGAGGGGATCTCTTTTAGATTCTGGGCAAGGATGCGACTTATAGTGCATTTTTATTTGTATTTACTTGGCTTTGATTAAAGAAACATGTTATTGCTAGTCATAACTAGCACCTTATGCTTAGTACAGTATACCTAGAAATTTAGGTATTTTTAATAAATAAATATAATAAATGATGAAATTAGCTTGTTTAATTATATTATATTATTTTTATTTCTTCAAGCTGCAGTTTGACTGGATGAGTGTAGTGTGATTTAAAACCTCCAGATGCCATCTTGATGAAAGCATCCTTTGGTCCAGGCTTGGCAGGAGAAGAGATGACCAAATGTGCGAACAGGTCGAGAGTCTTAGCCAGCTTAGGAGGAGGAGTCCTGCCCAGGATTAATGGAGTAATTTCCTCCTTGCTATGTCTCACCTGAGTAACAGCTGCTCCTATTAGAAGAGCAGAGACCGCACTTGCTGCCTCAGGATATTCCCTATTGAAATTCAATGAGTATTTACTCTAGAGTAAAAGTATCCGTTGAAGCTGGCGATATTTCACTGTTTCCTATTTAAATTTAGGCCTCTCCTTTCTAATAACGACCATTTGCAGATGACTAGTTCGATGGACTATAGTTACTACGTTAATAAAGCATTAACTGAATGAAAATCATTAATTGAACGTTACGGTGGCAACAGGAGCTGCACAAATTAAATATTTAGAAAATTGCTAAATACTTTTTTTTTTTTTTAACTTTTATTTATTTATTACATTCTGTTAAATAAAAAAAACATTTTGCAGTTTTATTACAATGAAATTAAAAATGACATTCAATGTCAATCACATGAGGAGAGAAGGTGACCAATGACACCACTCTCAAATACAACTACTAGAGAGTAAACAAACATAAATTCAGATGTATTTTCAAAAGGAGAGTTTGTTGACCGTAGATATTATTCTAAGATGATTTTAGTTGGGGTTTGGTCAAGGTAGATCCAAAAACGACAAATTTTAAAAAAAATGTATTTTTTTAATAAAGGATTATCTGCCAACGTTTCGGCTTACATTGTAAGCCATCTTCAGAGCTATCATGAAGATGAGAGAGGACGTCCTGTCCCTAAGTTCACCTTTCCATGACTCTCAGTCACTTACTAAGGGACAGGACGTCCTCTCTCATCTTCATGATAGGCAGCCCTGAAAATGGCTTACAATGTAAGCCGAAACGTTGGCAGATAATCCTTTATTAAAAAAATACATTTTTTAAAATTTGTGTTTGTTTAGATCTACCTTGACTGAACAACTAAAATCATCTTAGAATTCAGATGGATTCTGTTGCAAATCCTCAAAAGGGCCCCCCTTCTCTCCCCCTCCCCCCCCCATAAAAAATTTCTCAATATTGTTCATAAAAAGTTGGAAATAGTCCCTTTGCGGAAGATGAGAATTTTCCCTTTTGGAAAAAACAACTAAAAACATAGCTCCAGGTATCCATCACTCCGGAGATGTCGGGATCCTCCCCAGACACCTCGGAGACCCGATGGGAACTTGTGGAAAAAATCTTCTACCTGTTGCTGGCTCTTCCTGCCCCGTCTTACTCCTGACAAATAGGATGGGCTTAATAACTGGCCTCGCTGGAAAAGCACTTATTTGTGGGAGGTTACCCTGATTTGACAGGTATCAATTCCAGAGGAGGGCCAACAACAATATCATTTTTAGATGTGTGTGTGTGTGTGTGAAAATATATGGATATATGGACGGTTGGAAGAGTTCATGCCTGGGCTTTGGATGGAATTTTCCAATTTAAAATAATTATATACACAATTAGTGACTGTATTTATATTAAAAGAAAAAAAAATTGTGAAAAAAAAATGTTGGTTGAAATGGTTTCGACTGAGGCGAGCATTCTCACTTAAAATAAAAATGTAACTCTAAGATGATTTTAGTTGGGGTTCGGTCGAGGTAGATCCAAAATGTCATGGAAATGTGAACTTAGGGACAGGACGTCCTCTCTCATCTTCATGATAGCCCTGAAGATCTGAAACGTTGGCAGATAATCTTTCATTAAAAAAATACATTTTTTTAATTTGTGTTTTTTTGGATTCACCTCGACCGAACCCCAACTAAGGTAATCATCTTAGAATAATATCTACGGTCAACAAACTCTCATTTTGAAAATAAAAATGTAACTTGTTATTTAATTCAAAATAATGGATAATAATCATAGAGAGACATTTTTAATCAATTCTTGGCTCGATGGCTATTTTCTTATTCGAATATTACGAACGCAGTTATTCATCCGGCATTTAAATTAACACTAGTTACTTACAAAAGGAGAGATAAAAAAAAAACACAAATTTTAATATTTGTTAATATTATTTTTTAATAATGGATTATCTGCCAACGTTTCGGCTTACATTGTAAGCCATCTTCAGGGCTATCTTGAAGATGAGAGAGGACGTCTTGTCCCTAAGTTCACATTTCCATTTGGATCTACCTTGACCGAACCCCAACTAAAATCATCTTAAATAAAATAACGAGTTTTAAACACTTTAAATTTACCAAGTCAAGAAGAATGATTTTTTTTTTAATACACCTGTTACCAACATCGCCAAGACATTTAATTGCGAAGTGGTTTCGGCACTCAAGAATCATCACTAGGATGATGGTTAGAGTGTGATGGACAGTTAGAGTAATGTCCCGATCTCATTGGTAAAAATAAAACAGGTACTCAAGTGAGTACCTTTTACATTTAAGTGATAGACTTTCGTTAGACCCCAAAGTGAACAGATCTTTTCAGTGAAGCTACCCCTAATGGCTCTTGCATAGTTAAAAATAATAAGATATTTTGTGGGCCAATGGTTATTTTATTTATTTATTGAGGTTAACCTAAAAGGATGAATTCAATTTTTGACTACAGGAAGAAACTACGCTAAACAGACGACAATTGAGGAAAGAATTTATTATCTCTTTGCATTATTTAATATTCACTATTATGAATGATAAATATTGAACACTGTGGCAAGTTTTATCTTCTTCGCTGAAGAGGAATAAGAGTAGTTAAGCTAAGGCTGGACGAAAGGTTAAGAAGGATATATGGGCTTAACAAAATCTTCTTGCACTCTTCAATATACAATAATATAATATAGATTTACTGTTGGATATCCAATATATTAATGATGGAATATTAAATTGTATATCAATAATTTTTTTAATAATGCATAACTTTTATATCTGTGTGTATGAAGATATATCTGTATTTTTTTTTTCCATTTGTTCAATATCTTTACTTCACCAACCAATACTGCAGTAGCAGTATTAGCAGATTAGCAATAGCAGTAGTAGTAGTAGTAGTAGTAGTAGTAGTAATAGCAGTACCTCCATAGCAGTCCTCCATAACCTCCATTGCACTACCAATCCTCCAATTCTCCAATCCTCCAATCCTCCAATCCTCCACCCAATCCTCCAATCCTCCTAATCTACCTAGATTTCATCCCTAATCTACCTAGTCTAATTATTTATCGAAAAAAAAAAAAAAAAAAAAAAAAAAAAAAAAAATCTGAATTTGGTTTCCAGTTGACACAACTTTGCTATAATTCAATGCCATTAGTCCCTGAGACATTTCATTTAAGCTTGGTGATTATATTACGAGCCCTGCTATATTCGGCGAAAGAGAGATCGATTGCAGAAAGAGTCGAGGAAGAATGACTACAGGTAAGTCGTCAGAGAGTTTCCGAGGAACAATTACGCTGACTCCTAAGAGACCTTACTGAATGACCTCGTCGTACGACAGCTATGACCTCACTTCCCTAATTCGCTATATTAGCTCTCTTATTGGCGACTATATTTTTCGTACCTCTTAACAGACCACTACAAAATAAGAAAAGAATAAGATCAGGATCTTGGGCGATAAACTTTAAACTTTACTTTTAAATAAGTAATTGTTATCCCTGTTTTCCATTCTTTACAATATAAATCTTTGCGATTTTTTTGCTCTTATATTAATACTAAGTTTTACATAGTTTATTTCAATGGACACAAGCTCTCATCAGAGTTGCAATGTAAATTAAATGGACCACATTGATTAATGTTTGAATAAAGTGGAATATCATAGTTAAACGTCATTACTTTATCAGAGTTAAACTTTTTTTTTATACTCTTAAAGTTTATAACTATATTCGCTTATTAACAAACATGAATAAAAACAAATGTAAACCATTATAATTTTTTTCGTTTTTTTCTCACAGTTTTTTTTTTTTTTTTGCCTTATGAATATGTATTATCTTAAAATTTATAACTATATCTAATAAGAAAAGGGTTTCCTCTGAGATTTTCTTATTGTTCTCCCACAACTAGGCCTATAACGTTTTATCTTTTTACATTTAAGTTGTCAAATCCCTCAATGTTTTATTAAAAGAGTTATCTACATAAATTTATTAAATATAAATAGTTTAGAATACTTTTTTTTTTGTGTGTGATTCAACCACTTTTTTATACCACCATATAAGTAACGCTAAATATAAATACAACTTTTAATGCCAAAAGTATTTCTTATCGATTATGTTTTATTACAGGTCAGAGTTTTTAGAAATCAAATCATCTAATTATATTATATTATAGTTATATTTAGTAGTAGTTATAACTATAGTTATAGGTAAGGTATTGTTAAAATTAAGTTATAGTTTTAGCTAAGGGATAGCTAATAGTTATAGCTATAAGATGGTTATAGTTATAGTTAAGTTATATTTAGTCAAGTTATAGTTTATAGTTATAGCTATGGGATAGCTTATAGTTATAGCTAGTTATAGTTATAGTTTTTAGTTATAGTTATAGCTTAGTTATATTTTGCCAAGTTATAGCTTATAGTTATAGATAAAGGATGGTTATAGTTATAGTTAAGTTATAGCTAGGAATTCAGGAAGCTTTCAATTTATATATAAATTGAAAAATATTACTGAATTTGAGGTTCATCGTAGCACATGAGAGCAGACTGGAAGAGCATGACAGAGCTGGAAGTGTTTCCAGCAGAATCTTAGGTACTCTTACCCTTACTAAAAGCCTTTCTGAAGAAGGGGGTTTGTTGTTTTTAGGGTTGACGTCGCCTAAGTATTCCCCCCGCCCCCGCTGCCGCCTCCGCCCTTCCCCGACCGACGCGAGAGGAAGGTAATGGTCCAGAAGGAAAACAATCAGGCATGTCATTTTCACAACTTTGCCCGACTCAATCACCCCCCAACGGGAACCTCTGAACTCAGAGTTGGGAGCAATCAATTAAAAAACGTGCCCCTAAACCACCACGAGCCGCTCTCCCAGTGAAAAACCACCCCTCGTTCTCTTAACGCCATCTAATCCTTCACGTCTCGTTTTTTTTTCTTTTGACTGTTTTTTTTTTTTTTTTCGAATCCCGTTTCCGAGGATTTACTAGTCATCCTTATTGGGGAACGTTTTTTTTCTTATCCCCTACATTTTTTTTTTTTTTTTTTTTTGTATCTTTTCTTTAATATATAAGTTCAAATGGAGAGTTTTTTGACCGTAGATATTATTATTAGATTTTTTTTTTTTTTTTAGCGTAATTCTAAAACCATAAATAGTTTTAGCCAATATAACCCACTCAAAAACAGGAACATGACGAGTCGAACTTTATTAAAGAGAATCTTGACGAATTGTTCGGGCTTTCAGTATGAATTATTTATGGGAATAACAGAATACATGATAAACAGTTAAGTAAATTTAGGAAGAATATTTGAAAACATGGAAAAACCTTGTCCATTAATGTAGAATATGGAAAAAAAACTTTATAATATTTTCTTTTACCTTTTACTCTTTCTCTCTAGACATCTATGACAATTTCACATGTATTAGGGGTGAAAAAAAATGTCGGAATACTCCAGTTACCAACCTGTAGAACGGACATATTCAGGAGTGCATTCCACGTCACAGCTACAAGGGAGCTAAATGCATTGTCTCATGAGGTGAAGAGGTCGTTGAAACATTTTCTGGCAACCGACAAGGCAAGCACATACCATAATAGGTTTATTTTGTAGTGATCATTAGGGGATTTGTTGCGGAAGGAATAGAATTCTATTTATTTCTGTATGGAGGATAATTTTTGTATATAGGTTCAGATGCTTGAATATATATATATATATATATATATATACACACACTCACAACATTAAATTAACTTCATTTTAAAGAAATAGACTCCGAAACACTACACAAGTTTTCTCCAGTACTTATTTCTAAGAAGCTTCAATATATACATCAGTACTACTCCTATACAATTACTTTTTTTTTTTTTTAACTTTTATTTATTTATTACATTCTGTTAAATAAAAAAAACATTTTGCAGTTTTATTACAATGAAATTAAAAATGACATTCAATGTCAATCACATGAGGAGAGAAGGTGACCAATGACACCACTCTCAAATACAATGAATTTAATTGANGTTGTTAATTTTTAAATTGACAACTTTTTAAAGTGTTTAAACTCTCTGGCGTCAAAAAATTGGCCATTAAATGTTAAGCTGTAAAAAATGATATAAATACGAAGAGACCTGTCAGAAATGTGTATCGAATTTTTTGAAGCCAGACTATATACCATACATAGATGCATATATATTACTGTCTTGTTATTTATATGTAAGGATTGCTTGATTTCCTTCAGGCAAGTGTGATCCAAGGGATAAATTTGACGTTGAACATATATCCCATAAAATATTTTAAATCAATGTAACATGGAACAGACACACAAAAATCAAAAGACAGGAACTAAATAGGAGATTTGGACAACTTTACAAGCTGCTAAACCGCAAGTCAACTTTAACTGTGACTAACAAACTAACTCTTTACAAGACACTGCTAAGACATATTTGGACTTATGGAGTCGAACTGTGGGGAACGGCTAAACCATCCAACATCCTAAGAATCATAGTTTATGCACCATATTACGTTGCCAACTCCTTACTCCACAATGACCTTGAAATCCCGTTTGTAAAATAAATTATCACAACCCGTTTTAATAAATTTTACTCTGACCTTTCCATGCACCCCAATCCTTTAGCCCAAACTCTGTCCAGTATTACCCATCCTGATAACCCACCACGCCGCTTGAATAGGAAATGTCCGCGAGACCTCCTTCTCTAGACATCTATGACAATTTCACATGTATTAGGGGTGAAAAAAAATGTCGGAATACTCCAGTTACCAACCTGTAGAACGGACATATTCAGGAGTGCATTCCACGTCACAGCTACAAGGGAGCTAAATGCATTGTCTCATGAGGTGAAGAGGTCGTTGAAACATTTTCTGGCAACCGACAAGGCAAGCACATACCATAATAGGTTTATTTTGTAGTGATCATTAGGGGATTTGTTGCGGAAGGAATAGAATTCTATTTATTTCTGTATGGAGGATAATTTTTGTATATAGGTTCAGATGCTTGAATATATATATATATATATATACACACACTCACAACATTAAATTAACTTCATTTTAAAGAAATAGACTCCGAAACACTACACAAGTTTTCTCCAGTACTTATTTCTAAGAAGCTTCAATATATACATCAGTACTACTCCTATACAATTACTTTTTTTTTTTTTTAACTTTTATTTATTTATTACATTCTGTTAAATAAAAAAAACATTTTGCAGTTTTATTACAATGAAATTAAAAATGACATTCAATGTCAATCACATGAGGAGAGAAGGTGACCAATGACACCACTCTCAAATACAACTACTAGAGAGTAAACAAACATAAATTCAGATGTATTTTCAAAAGGAGAGTTTGTTGACCGTAGATATTATTCTAAGATGATTTTAGTTGGGGTTCGGTCAAGGTAGATCCAAAAGACACAAATTTAAAAAATGTATTTTTTTAATAAAGGATTATCTGCCAACGTTTCGGCTTACATTGTAAGCCATCTTCACGGCTGTTGAAATACTATGTCTAAAGAAATCATGAGAAAAAACAAAACAAATTGTATGATATGCATTATTATTTCATAAACATAACTAAAAGCTTCTATAATACGAATTGCTTCTGAACACAATAATGATATTTGTAAAAAGTTCACTACACCTAACTATCATGACGGCGAGAGGGGACGTGTTATCACCTGGAACAAATCTGATAAAACAAATACGAAATAAAGACGTTTTGTCTATAATGTTTGCTATTAGCAAAATCAATTTCCGCATGCATCATATACTGGTAAGCATTTCTGAAATGGCAGAGCTAGTCTTCTGGTGAAAAGGCAGTTTTTGAGTGGAGTCCAAGGAAACGACTGCTGTGTACCATCTCTGGACTCTGCTGACTTCCGCTCTGGAATAGGTAGGAGTGCCTGGAATACACTGGAAGAACAAGGACGCTCGAAGAAGAGATAACTTGCGACAAGAACATCCTTCCCGATATCTACTAGCTATCTCTCCCTCCAGACATTAATGCAGGCGAGAGTGATCCCGTATCTTTGGAGGGGAGGGGGTAGCTGTTGAAAATTGAATACATCTCTCTCTCGGTCTGCCTCGCCGCCTTGTCATGGCCTCCGTTCTCATGCATTTTCACATCCTAGCCCCATTGTTCCGACAGCAATTACAAGTCTGAGACCATGATCCGCTCATTTGAATACTGGAATTATTCTTGGGGATTTTTTTCCCCTACTCGTGAAGCAGCATGGAATCACGCCAACCTCTTAGATGTATCACTTCCTATTTCCTTATTTTTCTGTGGTTCTCGTGAATGTTTTATTGAAGATATTGAAAAAGTTGTTAAGCTGTTTTTGCTTGTTTAACAAACTGAGAAGTTATTTCTTGAGATATTAATTTGTTTATCTAAAATTTTCCTTCAATCCTCTTGGTTTACCATAGCAGAAATCAAATCCAAATTAATATTCGGCTAAAATGTATCCTAATTTTGGTAGGTTCGCCGATCCCAAATTCACGTTCTAATACTTTAAAACGAAAAAAAAAATCGTGTTTTTATTTACAACGTCAAAATACAAGAAATTTATTCTTATGGATGAATCATAGCCATAGGTATCCATTAGTACATATTTAATACATATTAAAACCATATTTAATTATTAATCTATCATACAGTAAACTAAGTCAATTTTGATTATTTTTGCGTATTATTTCCAAAATAATAACCTCTAAAAGAAAAAAACAGAACTGTAGTCTAGTAGTTCAAACACTTGACTCGTGATACAATGTTTTCAGGTTCAATATTCTCAGTAAATAGTTAGGCCTACATTTTCTTTCTGTGCTTCTGTTTTCGATGAATCAATGGATAATTGATAATAGGATACCCCTTCTTCAGTGTACTGCGGGTCTTTATTGTACCTTGTGTTGAGAATATACGTATGCGTAACATTTTCCCCCTCGCCCCCTATTTCATTTAGCGTGACTGCAAGAAATTTTAAGTTCATAATAAATAAAATTCAGGTTTTTATAGCCTAATAAAAGAAAATAATTACTATAATATTATAATTACTTCATAACTTTTACTTATATAGTAATTATTTATTACAGCAATATTATTTATTAAAACAACCCAATTAATTTTCATTAATATTATTTTTATATGAAAATTTGATGAATTTAGAATTCTCCACTTTTCCTAATTAAAATTTGGCTAAGAAAAGATAAATCGTCTTCAACAAGATACAGAATCCTTAAAAAATTACAAACATTAGATACATACCGGCATACCGGCCCGGAAAGTAGGAGATCCAGGTTCGAATCCTGGCTGGGACAGATAGATTTTTTATTCTATTCCCTCTCATTAATTGTCTATTATTATTTTTGTTCTTTACACACAAGTTAATAAACACAATCATTAGCTTTACTTAGAGAAACATATAAACTGCTCCAAACTTATAACCATCATGATAACCAACTTCTCATTTTTCTTTCATTCCATAATCCATTATTTTCCATATCTCTTCTTATTAACTAATTTATATTAATTTAATTAACATTTACGTTTCTAACATTGTTTATATATATGTTAACATGAACAACTACACATATACATATTTTATGTATACAGAGTGTGGAGTTGGGAATATATTATACATTAATTTTCTCAACTACAATACTTCGATAATTGCTGAAAGCCTTGTAATTGGGTCATGGCTAATTTTAGAACTTCTTTTGGAAAAAAAGATTGCTGTGTATCTTCCGTCTCCTGAAATACTGCCTGCCTAATGTGCTGAGGACAAATGGTCAGCTATATTGTGCTGCGACTCAAACACACACAGGAGACCAAACAAGGATTATCCCCTCGGCTGGATCGCAGACCCCCCACTGGAAAAGGGACCACTCGGAACAAATCCACTTAGGCCCCGAAGTTAAAAGTCGTTCTCCTTTTGAGGACAGCCGACATGTTCCGTAGTGCTCATGCTCTCATTGCTAACGACCTCCTTTATGAAGGGGCCTACCCATGAGCAGCTGATGAAGCCGGGGAGTCAGGTAGTTTCGGGGGTGCAAGGAGTCGCAGAGGTCCAAGTACAATATTGGTAAGGGTGGCACCATCATATCTGCTGAACTGCTGAAAATGACAATTGTTATACAGTAGTATAGGTAGTGTATAGCGATTGTCTTTTGACTATGTGTGTGTGTGTGTGTGTGTGTGTGTGTGTGTGTGTGTGTGTGTGTGTGTGATGTGTATTAACCCAGGTTATCATATAGGATTTGCATCTCATTGAGAATCTTGGACAAATAACCCCAATATGCTCTCGTAATATAGACCTAGACGAAAGTAATTATAAAAAATTATTTTACCAAGATCTCAAATAACCTTTACATTGTATATATATATATA
>KZ807056.1:64380-78061 GCA_000696205.2 Oncopeltus fasciatus
ACACCGGCCCGGATAGCAGGAGATCCAGGTTCGATTCCTGGCTGGGACAGATAGATTTTTTATTCTATTCCCTCTCATTAATTGTTTAAAATTTACGTGGGATAAAATACCACAACCAAATAAAATATTTCTAAATGTTAAGAAAGTGATTCTTCTCGAAGAATGTCACAGTTGTGAAGTCAGCACACCATTCTGGGCGCCTAATTTTTTTTTCTTTCTTTTCAATTCAATAAATAAAGTTACTCATTTAGAGTTGGGTGTTCCCAGGAACCTAAGAGGAAACCTCTGGGTCATTATAAATGGAAATATTGAAAGAAATAACTAATTTTTTACTGCGATTTTAGAACCTGGGATCTTTGGTTTAGGAGTTCAGTGTATTAAGAAATGTGCATACTTGCCACCGTGTAAATTAAATCTTGTAATAGAGAATTATGACTCATTGGTCAATGAAAAACAAATTTTCATTTCAAAATTGTATTTTACTCTAAAGTTAAATATTTTTTAAAAGAACTGTAAATTTAAAACTAAAGCATGTTCTCTCAGGAATGGAATGGTTGTTTTGAGACATTGTTCAAAGTGGTTTCCTTCTTGTTGCACCTTCTGCCGGGAGGATTCTCATCAGACTTCATTTCCATAGGATTCCCGTTTGCCATTTCTCTGGAAGGACAGCTTCTAAGGTCGTGGCGAAAGGCAGACAGCTCGGACATATATTATTTCCGTGCCCTCGATGGCGGAATCCATTCCCTTCAAGCCATCATCGGAGCCGGGTCGCTCCTTTCAGCCGATATCCATCAGGAGTGAAAGCCCTCTGGGACACAGAGCGCCCGTTGTGTGTGTGTGTGTGCCCGGAGTCGTGACCCACCTGATGGGGGGGACGGACCTGGCCCAGCTGATGAATTCATTACGTGAGGCGGGGGAGAGGGAGATGGATAGATGGGCGAGGAGAGGATTCAGAGAGAGAGAGAGAGTGGCTGAGTCCTACGTTCTGCTCCTGGCTGGCCTCTCCAGTTCGTGGGTACACAGTGGGCGAACCAATCCGTCCTCGAAAACCCTCATTCTTATCAGATTTATGAATTTTTTTTTTTTTTTTAAATAGACGAAAGAATGAAAATCTCACTTTATTTCACCCGATAAATATTTCCTGTAGCAATTGAGCCAAAGTCACTTTAAAATCTAAAAGGTTATTTCCACCACCAATGAATATAGAACTATCATACCTTCTATTATCCGTCTTCATTGGTTTCTGCAAACCATCTTCTGTTGGCGAGCGCTTTCGGACATTGTCCATCTTCTGGCCGAATACATGCGTACAGACTGTAACTGTCTGTATTCAACAGTTGAAGTGAATACAGACAGTGACAGTGAACGCAAGTATTCGGCCAGAAGATGAACAATGGAAGGTATGACACTTTAAAATGGTTGAATATTTAATACTGTACATATTTTACTCCAGAGTAAACCAATCTGAAAAACCTGTCAGAATAATTCTACAGACAGTCAATCAACATAAATTACATATATTGTATTCATAAAATATGGAGGGCGCTGATAACCTCAGCAGTTGAGCGCCGTAAATCCCCCAATAAACAAACAAACATAAATTACCAATAATTACTTGTTTTTATCTATTGAGTACGTTCAAAAAATCTTGCAAGGAAATTAATCCTTTCTTTTCATCAACATTTTTATTCCGAGCTAAACGTTTTATAGTTGTACCGCATGAAAATATCCCTTAGAAATTCCTTAAAACTCTTACAAACGTAACCAAATTTTAGTTAGAATAAGTTCAACAAATTTATTTATTTGTAGAACTAAATTTAGTAATACAGCAAATTTTTCATTTTCTTGCATTTTTCATGNTTTTTTTTTTTTTTTTTTTTTTTTTTTTTTTTTTTTTTTTTTTTTTTTTTTACAAAATTTACAAAAGAGCAACAGTAAATGAATATAAGAAGTAAATATTGATCAATACTTTACTAATATTAGATGAGCAGATAATAGCTGTTTTAGTATTAGTTCGGTTGATTGGGAGAAAGAGCGTCACCACAAAACTGTTAAGTTCATTCTCAGTTACATTTCCTTCGAAATACCTTTCTAGTTTTCGTATTTCTCATTCCTCCCCCCTCCCTAATCCTCTTTCTTCATTGCAAGCGAAGAAAAAATTCTTCACGCAGGAGCTGCCTAAACTAAGCGAATTCTAAATTTATAGAATACATTATTTATCAAAAAATAAATTCCTGCTGAGTTTCATTAATATAAAAAAATAACTTACTCCCACTTGAAATTTCAGGACCTATTCATTCGACTTGCTCTATAAATAAATCAACCTATCTGTTTCCATTTAATAGCGATTTATTAAGAAAACAACAAGTTCCAGCTTATAGGCGTCAAAATTAATATTTACGGTACACGTTAACCCCAACTTCTAAATATTTAATTTTGCTGAGGACCTACTAAAATATTTTTTTTCTCAATAAAAAAATATGTAAGAAGATAAAGCAAACGAAATAAATTATTAATAGGTGTTATTTCATGGGTTTTTATTTTATTTATTGATACAAAGAAAAACAATTTTTAAAAAATGTAGTTTTTATTTATTTATTTTTAATTGTATTTTTTTAGATCAACTTCGACCGATCCGGAACAAATTCTCTACTAATAATCTCTACGGTTAAAAACCATCCATTTGAACTTAAATGAACTATAATGTTGCCAATAGCAAAGACTTTTGTACTCACATTTGACATTTCAGGTAAAGATGAATTATTTGAAGAATAATCGAGATCCTTGTGATAGAATTTAAAATTATTAGTTTTGCTTAGTTGTACTAAGTCCCAACGTGCCCTTAACTTTTTATTTTATAAATCAGTCAAGTTATATTACTTTCAATTGAATATTACGGTCACAAGATTGAAAAAAAAAATGTATTTAATCTTACTTGCTATTGAAGGTAATCCCGCACTCCTAATGGTCTAATTCTCATTAATAATAAATAATAGTCTTTCAATTTTCATTTAATAACTATATACAGAATTTAAAAAAGAAAAAATGAAAACTGTGAAATGTAAAGAGAAATGAACCCTTAGATTCATACATAGATATATGACTCTCTACTGGTCATAGATTTCAGACATATATATTTATTAGTAGGCAGAAATGAAGAAAAAATAGAGTTTTATTGACCACAGATATTATTATTAGATTTTTTTTTTTCTTGGGTTCGGTCAAGGTAGATCCAAGAAATACAAATTTAAAAAATGTGTATTCTTTTGGATTTACCTTGACCGGATGCTAACACAAAAGCATTTAATAATGAAGAAAAAATAGTTATTTTTTTTCTTGTTATATTTTAAATCTGTTATGAAACTTAATAGCTAAATTCTTCGGAATGCACTATTACAAAGAGGGATCTTAACTGTTTTTTAGTTGATCTACAATTAACAAATATGTTCACGTTGGCTTCGACGGTCGTCAGAAGTATTTACCGTTTCTTCTTCCGGGTTGGACCGTGTCAAATTGGTGTTTTTCTCTTTTCAGCCCTGAAGAAGCCATCACATGATGTGCGAAAGCTCGGCAACTATCAACAACTTGACACGGTCCAAACCGGAAGAAGAAACGGTAAATTAACAAATATGTTACATATGCATCATCGTACCTTACCCCAATAATATCGGACTATAGACTAAATAAAAGGGAAATAGGACTATTACCTCAGAGAAAATCTATAAAAATAAAAGATAAAGATATAAAAATATACAAAAACACTCAGATGGAGTGACAATATATTTCAGCTCAATAACATAACTTCTTTAAGGTGAGTCACAGTTCACGAGAGTGCCTCCACAAGAATTTAAGATGGAGGGGTGTAAATTTAGAAGAACTGTGCTAACAAGACTAACAGAAAAGAAGTGTTGAGAAGAACTAAATTGATGAACGGCTCGTGATTGTTGGAATCGGAACGGGGGTGGGGGAGAGAGTGTGAGGCGGGCAGAGCACCCCCGCGGAGACCGAAGACGTCAGCAGCGAGGTCTAATATAGCGCAGACTTACTCCCACTTCCAGGCTCAAAGTGGGTTCTGCAAGGTGAAAACCTTTGGTTCCTTTAGCCACAGCTACTGAAGGAGGAACCGCTCAGCCTTTGTAGTTACATTCATAAATATAAAATGGAGAGTTTATTTGCTGGGGTTTGGTCAAGGTAGATCCAAAAAAAAAAAAAAGTGTATTTTTTAATTATCTGCCAATGTTTCGGCTTACACTGTAAGCCATCTTCAGGGCTATCGTTAAGGCGAGAGGGGACGTCGTATCATCTGGATCCCATATTCATAACTGGATCCCATATTCAGCAATCATGAATATGGGACTCTGGTGGCACGACGTCCCCTGATAGCCTTAACGATAGCCCTGAAGATGGCTTACAGTGTAAGCCGAAACATTTGCAAATAAAAAATTTTAAAATCTTCCTTGACCGAACCCTAACAAAAAAAAACATCTACTAATTCATAAATATTTTCTTTAATAAGTGTATTCCTCAAGTTATAGATATAAAATGTAATTTATTTTACTCATATTATATCCCATACAATTTTCCTTCTTTCATAAAAAAAAAAAAAAAAAAAAAAAAAAGATTTTGACAAAGAAATTCAGTAATTATTTTTGGGCTCCCCTTAAACTCATCGAAAATGAATTTATTAAATGGCTTACAATAGGAAACTTGTTATTTTATTTTAAATAGTGGGATCCCTTAATACTGAAAGTTATAATCTTAAATATATTCATAAACATGCATAGTATTTGCATATGTTTTTACAAAAATGTAGTAGTCATAAATGTTGACGATTTCATTTTAAACCTATTATGTTCTATAGCTTTTTTTTTTTCTTTTTGGTCAAATTTTATCAGTATATTGACGATATATTATTTTCATATTTTTATAAAATCCCCTCCCTCTCGAAGGATTCTAACTATTAATGAAAAATAAATTTAAAAACCGCTTTTTTTTTTTAAACCGCTCTTTCAACTACTTGGGGTTATGGAGGGAAAGGCTATTTACAGATTACTATTAAAACACCCTTAATTTAAGGTTAATAATAATCTTATTTAAGATTACTTAAATATTTCCCTAAAAATGTTTTATTTCGTAAAAATTGACCTGGTTGGAGGTACGTTGGGCGTCGAGTATTATCCTGGAGAAATTAGTCAGGTTTTCGGCAAGGATCAGAAAAATAAAATACTCCAGAATTGTCGGGTAATTATTTTATTATTGCCGACGTTTCAACTTAACTTGTAAGTCATATTCAGAGCGATAGTGATACACGGTCACATCTCACAGTGCAAAACTGTACTTACAGAAATTTAGAAACTTTTAAACTTAATGAACTGTTTAGTTCTGGACTCTGAGATGTGATCATGTACCTCCCTCGGAGATCTCTCCAGACATCACTATCGCCCTGATGATGAACTGCAAGTTAAGTCGAAACGTCGGAAATAATAAAATAAGTACCCAACAATTTCGGAGTATTTTATTTTTCTGATCCTAGCCGAAACCCTGACAAATTTCTCCAGCGTATAAATTTACGTTACGTAATACGACTATTATATACAATAATTACTTGCCTAACTCAAAAATAAATGAAGATATTTGGTCTTTGTATCTATAAATAACCATTACAAATTACATATTTTATCATACCTTCTATTATCCGTCTTCATTGGTTTCTGTTGTCCTTCTTCTGGCCTAAGATGGACAATGTCCGAAAGCGCTCGCCAACAGAAGATGGTTTGCAGAAACCAATGAAGACGGATAATAGAAGATATGATATTTCTATATTCATTGGTGGTAATAACTTTTTAGATTATTAACATATTTTATAGTTTTTAAATTTTAAATATATATATATATAACCATTTATCGTCCGATTTTGGTCATTAACGAAGGCACCAAGAGCAAAAACAAAGGTTAATTAGTACATTATTCCTTCAAGGCAGCTGTTAAGTTATATTTATTAAAATACCCAATAAATTGGGAGCTTTTAAAGGGAAACGGAAAAGGTTATCTTGAGAGTTCAAAAGGAGAGTTTGTTGACCGTAGATATTATTAGTTGAGGTTCGGTCAAGGTAGATCCAAAAAAACACAAATTTGAAAAATGTATTATTTAATAAAGGATTATCTGCCAACGTTTTGCCAAGGATTGTTAAAAAAATACATTTTTTAAATTTGTGTTTTTTTTTTGTATCTACCCTGACCGAACCCCAACTAAAATCATCTTAGAGTTATCTTGAGAGGTTTATCCAGGGGTGAATGGATGGAAGGGGAGGGTGTGGGAAAATGTTCATTGTGGATTAGTGAGAATGAGGATAACCATCCTTCAGGGTTCGGGAGGGACAGGACACGGCCGACAGTCCAAAGAGACCCCGCCATAAAGACATAGAGATCGTGACTCGTTATAGGTCTGTGCGTGCGCGCGGGTCTTCGGGAAGCTGGAGACCGGCTCCTCGGGGGTTCCAGAGAGAGTGGAGACCCCCAGTACGCCATTATACACCCCCTTGGAATGGTGTATAATGGAACTCTGGAAGTCCAATCAGACAGCCGCTTGAATAATAACTACCCCCAAAAGTCGGCTCGTTATATTTTACAGTTCAGTTTATCTTTTGCTTAAGCATCCTTCCAACATCTACTAATGGCTAAGTTTAAAAGCAATTGATTATTATAAACTAATAAGTAAATAATGCTTTCAGCTTTTTATTTATTTCACAATAGATTTTATTTTTTATAAACGAAGTTACAGATTCAATTTTCTTCTTAATATAGTACCTAGAATAACTTTTTAACCATAATCATTGCTATGCTCTTATTATCACTATTTTATATATTAATTAAGTAATTCACTTGCTTTTACTTTTCGCAGGGAAGAGCTCTATCCAATTTCATACAATTATTTATCTATTTCATTTTATTTTTATAAACGAAGTTACAGATAGCACACTTTCAATTTCTTTCTTAATATAGTATTTAGAATAACTTTTCATAATCATTGCTATGCTCTTACTATCACTATTTTATAAATTAATTAAGTATTTCACTTGCTTTTAATTATCGCAGGGAAAAGCTCATTTCAATTGCATACTATTATTTATCTATTTCATTTTATTTTTATAAACGAAGTTACAGATAGCACACTTTCAATTTTCTTCTTAATATAGTATCTAGAATAACTATTCAATCATAATCATTGCTATGCTCTTATTATCACTATTTTATATATTAATTTAGTATTTCATTTGCTTTTACTTAAGGCAGAGAAGAGCTATTTCCAAGTTAATACAATTATTTATCTATTGTATTTTATTAAGTTCAGTCCCCCTCCTTAATATTATTTTATATTTAATAGCTTATAGATTTTACCTTAAACGCCTTTCACCCACCCCCTTTTTTTAAAAAGATTTTCCGTTTCATATCATCGGACCTTTATAGATCCTTTATCGGGGGAGCTAAAAATATGCTCAGTTAGAAAATTATATTTATATTTGCCTCAATGCGCCCAAATTTCTGCAAAATAGTTTAACTCAATTCGGTATTTGGGTTAAAATTTGAGTTTTATATATTTTTGCAAGGTTTTGGTTGAGTTCGAGGATGGCTGAAATTTAAGTTTCGCGTCAAATTTCTGTTTGTATATTATAAGCATGAGCATGTACCAAGTAAAAAATGCAAGGATTTTGAAATACAAACATTTATTTTCAATCATTTATGCCGAAATAAGCAAAAGGCAATGTAACAAGAATGGGGAAATTTGAGCCCAAGGCTAAATGTAGTACCACTTGAGGTAAAAAATAATTAAAATATAATATAATTTTTTTTTTTTCAACGAAAGGAGATTTTCGGTTGGTGGTTCAATTACGGATGAACCTCTCAGGCAAATGATCTGACGGAGAAATAAAAAAAGAATACAGAGTAGAAAATTCGCGAACGAGGGATGGTCATCATAAAAAGGCGAAGGAAAAAAA
This sequence comes from Oncopeltus fasciatus, assembly GCA_000696205.2. Taxonomy (NCBI): domain Eukaryota; kingdom Metazoa; phylum Arthropoda; class Insecta; order Hemiptera; family Lygaeidae; genus Oncopeltus; species Oncopeltus fasciatus. The sequence continues at coordinate 72,378 of KZ807056.1, forward strand.
TGGTAGGTGACGAGCAGACCTATAAATCGTTTGGTTTTCATTTGGCGAGGAGTAGCCGGTCTTCTTTGATTCCCTCTGGCTGGCGCCTTGTGACAATATCCAGGACAATGGGTCCTCCAGGAATTAATGGTCTTCGGCCAGGTAGGACTCCGCATTAGTGCTGGGTGCTTCACGCCGAGCGAGTCAGGTGGGAGAGTCGACCAGCACCCCTTAGCAAATGATTTACTTTGGCCTTGGTTCGGGTAGGGCGCCAATAGCTTGGGGTGAGAATGGCAAAGTCCTGCCCGAAATAGGCAGAAGTTAGAGGGTCATTCCTAAGTTTGCTTTTTCTAACGTCTATTGTGGTCATGAACACCATGATCTTGGTGTAACTGTGTATAAAATCTTAATAACAGATTTTAAAATAATCACAAAATAAAACCTAGATCAGATACCGATAGACGAAATAATATCTGGAGAAATATTTAAAGTAATACATTTATTAAACCGTTAATATAATTCTTATAGTAACCTCCTCATTGCCAAAACACTTAATAATAATATATGAAGAAAAAAAACCTGTAAGTATTGCAAATAGTGATTCAGGAGTACTGTCGTTGGGCAGCTTCTCCGTCAAGCAAGTACACACTAATTAAAATATGTATTACTGCTCTTTTTTTTATATATATATATTTTTCTTCTATTATCCGTCTTCATTGGTTTCTGCAAACCATCTTCTGTTGGCGAGCGCTTTCGGACATTGTCCATCTTCTGGCCGAATACATGCGTACAGACTGTCACTGTCTGTATTCAACAGTTGAAGTGAATACAGACAGTGACAGTGAACGCAAGTATTCGGCCAGAAGATGAACAATGGAAGGTATGACACTTTAAAATGGTTGAATATTTAATACTGTACATATTTTACTCCAGAGTAAACCAATCTGAAAAACCTGTCAGAATAATTCTACAGACAGTCAATCAACATAAATTACATATATTGTATTCATAAAATATGGAGGGCGCTGATAACCTCAGCAGTTGAGCGCCGTAAATCCCCCAATAAACAAACAAACATAAATTACCAATAATTACTTGTTTTTATCTATTGAGTACGTTCAAAAAATCTTGCAAGGAAATTAATCCTTTCTTTTCATCAACATTTTTATTCCGAGCTAAACGTTTTATAGTTGTACCGCATGAAAATATCCCTTAGAAATTCCTTAAAACTCTTACAAACGTAACCAAATTTTAGTTAGAATAAGTTCAACAAATTTATTTATTTGTAGAACTAAATTTAGTAATACAGCAAATTTTTCATTTTCTTGCATTTTTCATGCTTTTTTTTTTTTTTTTTTTTTTTTTTTTTTTTTTTTTTTTTTTTTTTTTTTTTTTTTNATGATTTTAGTTGGGGTTCGGTCAAGGTAGATCCAAAAAACACAAATTTAAAAAATGTATTTTTTAATAAAGGATTATCTGCCAGATAAATAAACAGGCAGATAATCCTTTATTAAAATACTTTTTTTTTAAATTTGTGTTTTTTGGATCTACCTTGTCCGAACCCCAACTAAAATCATCTAAGAATAATATCTACGGTCAACAAACCTTTTGAATATATTTTTAACTTATACTGTAAATATTAACCAGCACATTACAAGTTGCACAAATGAGTGGAATTACTAATAAAGTTTCATTTAAACAAAAAAAAACATATATATAATTCTCATTCAAAAGGAGAGTTTTTTTTGAACGTAGATATTGTTATTAGATGTTTTTTGTTGGGGTTTGGTGAAAGTAAATCCAAAAAATACAAATTAAAAAATGTGAATTTTTTAAAATAAATTTTCATTACCTTATTATGAAGGCGAGAGGGGACGGTCACTAAGATCCCATTTTCTTGACTTAAGATCTTTGTGAACTGACGTCCCCTCTCGTCTTCATAATAAGGTAACGAAAATATACTTTAAAAAAAAACACTTTTTTAAATTTATATTTTCTTGGATCTACCTTCACCAAACCCCAATATATATATTCAACTTTCGCTGGAGAAAATAGATAATTTTTCCCATTGGGTTAAAAGATTCAATTGTTAATTTCTTGATGGAATGTGACAGGTAAATAATAAATGATAATAATTCGAACATTAATTATTTATTAATGTTATTTATTGTTTAGATTATTTTCGGGTTCATAGATGACTCTTCAAGGGTTTAAAATACAGTATATATTTTATAATTGTGAACCTACCGCTTCGAAAGCTGTGTCAAGACTTTTTATTTATTTATTTATTTTTGACCTTTCGCTTCCCATCAAGAAGATGAAAATAGAACACCATATTTTGAATAATTGCTCATTTGCTTTATAAAACCTAATGTCTTGTCAAATTTGTTATTATACACTATGCATATTTAATTTATTGATGCATCAAGCTTATCAGGTTTTGCACAAGTACTAAAACACTTTTGCATTTTCAGCACTGTGCTCAAGTTCATCACTCTTCCGGCAGCTGGAATGGTACAAATGGCTCCTGTGCCATTTATTGGTACAATTAAAATTTGTCCGAGGGAACCATGTGCGTCCTGCACGGAGGGCTATGATTACCGGACCATTCCTCGAACTATACCGTCCACCTGCCCCCTCCCACAAGACACAGCAACTAATTTGCCTGGCGTTCGGATACAATTTTCTTTTTTTTTTTTTTTTTTTAATTTAACAAATCATCTGTAGAAAGAAAGGAGGTTAGCTAGACACCTGTAAGATGAGGTAAGTATACAGGATGGGGGTGAGAGGCTCTGTAAGCAGCACACGTCTTGGTCTGATTGCCTCCAATAAGGGTTGTTAAACTATATCATGGCGGTTTAAAAAAAAAATGTATTCATTCAATATTGGTTTGATGGCCTTTAAGGCGGAAGCAATTTGAGGACGGGTGGAGGTTTCAATTTAACCTAGCGAAAATTGAAGCAGCTCTACGCTTATCTCCCTCTGAAAGACATGATTGGATACATGATACCGTACTGTAGAAATCCCCAAATCGGGTTAGATGGAATTTATGATTTTTCCCAGTAAATTTTTTAATGGTTCAATGTGTGCAGATGTTATTTCCTTTGTTAGGGTACATTGACAAGTAAATACAAAAAAAAAATTGAAACTTATAGCTACATTCCTTCTGAGATCGCTAATACATTTCTTCAGAATTAGCTAAAAATATTGGGGAAAGTAGGATTGTAAACATTTATATTTTTTTTACATGTTAGTTTGTTTTTTTTTCTTGTTTTTTTGCTGGGTTAGCCTCCCTTGCAACCACTGAGGGTCATTGGAGGGAGGGGCTATTTACAGGTTGCCACCCCATTCTAAACACCCATGGCTCAGGACAAGCTTCTATATTATAAATAAAAGATTGACCTGGGCGGGATTTGAACCCGCGGCGTCAGGATTGCGAGACCCGTACGGAGCTAGCCTGGCGCCCCTTAGTTTGTTTTTAAGATATAAAATGTGAAACCCATTTTCAATCCTCATTTTGCAATTCCTGCCAATCTTTTTATATATTTTACTTCAGTACCCTTTCAATTTCAATTATTAACACTATATTTGACCGTAATAATATGGACCATAATATATAATAATAAAAAATTGTTAAATGAACATAATTTCAGGTGTTATTAAATCTGAAAAAACCAAGAATTCGCCCCTTTAAATTGGAGTACGTAATTATACCTCGAAATGCCAATATCAACGACTTTCTGACATGCCCTTAGGACTAAGGAGATTTTTTTTCCAAAATGAAAGAGAGAAATTAATTACTTAACTTCTATTTTTATTTAAGAAAACGTTCAGTCCACTGGATAGGACTAAAAAAAAGTTAGAAAAATAAAATATATATAAAAAAAATATAGGAATCCCAGTGCAACGGAATCTTTTAATGAACCTCTGACAGAAATTCTGCCAAAACTCTGAGTGAGTTACTCACGTTCGCTAGTTAACTATGGGTTTGCTGACTTACCAGGTGTTTTGTGCTGTCCAGAAGGGGCGGTTAAATTGCACGGGAATTAGTCCCAGGCGCAGGCTAACGTGTAAGGGAAAAAATGTTACATATCGCCTTCCAGAGAGAGAGGCATGTGTGCCCGGAGAGGACCGGCGACCTGACGAGGGTAACCGTTCATTGGGTGCGTCCCGGAAAATGAAATATACACTCTGGGATGTGTAGAGGGACACAGTTAATTGGGCAGTGGGATAAGGGGTGGTTATGGATGGCCTTCATATATCTCTCGGCCGTTGTGTCGCCTGGGTTCGGCCAGATCTGATCCACTCTCCGGGAGATGATGAATCGAATGCCCGCCTTCCCACGGGAGATAGCGCGCTCCCAAACATCTTCTCGGGGTAACTCCCATCTTCCTGGGGTAACTTTTAGCCGAGAGATGTTTTCTCCTCGGCCTTCTTCATCTTCGACTCCCACTGACGTCATCGCTTCGTCTTACTTACATGAACTCTTATATGACAAATGGAGAGGTGTTCTTTGATCGATCGGACATCCCTTAGTGGACTTCCGTGTTCGTTTTCAATATTCATATCTAGGTAAATTCTTCTTAGGGAGCTGTATCTGGAAAAATTTCTTATCGTTCCCATAGAGAATCTGAAGTATAAGATTATTTAATATCGTTAACAGATGTTAAAGAAAACCTTTATGATTTTTATTGACCATAGATATTATTATTAGATGCTTTTTGTTGGGGTTCGGTCAAGGTACATCCAAAAAAAAAAAAATACAAATTTAAAAAAAAGTGTATTTCTTTAAACCATCTGCGAAGGTTTTGGCTTACATTGTAAGCCATCTTCAGGGCTATCATGAAGGCGAGAGTGGACGTTGTATTTCCATGACTGGGAAATTTGTTCTTAGTGACACGACGTCCCCTCTCGACTTATGACAGCCCTCAAGATGGCTTACAATGTAAGCCGAAACTTTGGCAGATAATATTTAGAAAAATACACATTTTTTGAATTTCTATTTTTTTGGACTACCTTGTCCGAACCCAAACAAAAAACATCTAATAATTTATTGTTTTTACTTTACCAGAAGTTAATTTTTGTAACCATCTCATGTTTACATTTAAAAGACAACTCAAATTTTTTTTCTTATTTTCACAATAATTTCTGTGAATAAATGTATCATTGAGTACAATTGATTAACTCACAGAAAATCTGTTTAAAACTATATTAATAATATAAATTATAATTGATGCCGAAACATAGAATTTTATTAAAAGAAGATATTTACACGAAACAATTTCACGGAGAGCGTAATAATGTAGAAAGGAATTTTTTGGAATTTTTTTTATAGTAGGTTAGTCTATGAGATCCATGTGAAACACACACGAGAAAATCTTATCGTTAGCTAGATGTCTAATTTACTCACCATGGAGGGTTAGAATAGGGTGATGACCTCTTATTACCCCATACTCCCTAACCGAATGAAATTATTTTCAATACTAAAAGACCACAAGAAAACAGTTTTAGTAGTAGCATATCATGGAAGCTGAAAGAGAAAACTGAATATTTCTCACAAGTGGAAAAGAAATATTGAAGTATTGAGTACGGTAATAAACAATAATCTAAGAAGAAACAAAATCCCATATTAGTTTGTGTTTTCTGTTCCAATTTTTTCTCAGATTAAATCATATTTTCATTGTTTAGATAGTTTATATATATAT